>JBBBDQ010001297.1:1442500-1492500 GCA_037127315.1 Ascarosepion bandense | reverse complement strand
TTCTAATCGTGTTTTTCTTTCGTACTTTTCGCCTATGAAACACTGTCATGTTTTTGTTTATTCTCTGCTATCTCAGTCATTCAATTAAGTGTCATACATGATAAACGCTTGGGTGATCATTTCTCGAAAAAGACATGGCGGACTGGAAAGAAGATTTTCCTGCAGTAGGTTGTCATTACTTTCTGCGGTAGACTGGTTACCAATCAAGGCTATACAATCTACTGTCCTGTTATTTAATCCATAGCTGGAGGAGAAAGAGATAGAGTATATTATATTATGAAGTAGTAATTAGTGGGGAATTAGTTTATTACTTCATGACAACAAAAAATCGATCTTCACTTTATACCTAGTAGAAGCTTTAATCATGATTCCAACTATTATATTCGGTTAGTCAGTTAAGTGCCATACGTGATACACGCTTGGGTCATCATGTCTCGAAAAAGACAAGACTGAATGACAGAAGATTTTCCTGCAGTAGGTTGCCATTGCTTTCTTCAATAGACTAATTGCCAGCCAACGCTATAGAACTCCATTTGTCCTATAATTAATCAGAATCAGAATCAGAAATTCAGAAGGGCCTGTACATAACCATCTGCCATTTTTTTTTCTCTGAAATTTCTGATATTAGTGAAAATTTTTCTCGTATGAAAAAAAAACAAAAGAAAAAACAAAAAAACAACCTCTCCCCTCCAAAAAAAAAAAAAAAAGTCAGAAACAAGTCCCATTGTCTTCTTCTGGATTTTTAAGTTTGTTTAATAGCCTTTTCCTGGATGTGCGTTGTGGTGCAGTGGATATCGACTCGGAAAAATCGGGGAGCCGAGTTCGAATTCCAGTTGAATTTCTTGCATTCATATACGCACAAATACACTTGAGAAAGGTATTAATCAGTCTCTTCCCTCCAGTTATGGGTTAAATAATAAGACGGATTGGGTTCTATAGCGTTGGCTGGCAACCAGTCTACCGCAGAAAGCAATGGCAACCTACTGCGGGATAACCTTCTGTCCAGTCAGTCATGTTTCTTTCGAGACATGATCGCCCAAAGCGTGTATGACGTATGGCACTCAACTGAATAATAAAAAAAGTACCATTCTATTTTCATTTAGAATTATCCACTTGGCAATAAATACTAAAATAGTATGAAATACATAATTTCTTTTAAAAAAACTAGGGTGGCCTAATAATTATGTCCGGTAGTGCATATATATATATATATATATATATAGGCAGCAGATAATTTTCTAAACATATATTGTTAAACAGAAAATGAATGTCTATTATGTTTAATCATGAGCAGTTCTAAACATCGTATTTTGGCTTTAATTTCAGGTGAAAATAAAGACAAAAATTGTCCAATATTTGGATATTTTTTAAATTATCCTTGTTCTAAGCTTTCAGCTTACATGAGCCATCTTCAGAGACGTTACAGGGACGTTAACATAAAGAAATCCACAATCAAAGATGATATTATCTTTTGTTAACATAAAACATTGCTGTGTGAAGAAAAAGTCACCAAATTGCAGACGCAGGTCATAAATTTATAAAGCGGTTATATGATGTCACAGCACATAAAAGACAGAAATATTAACACCAGAACCATATGTCTGAATGCAATATAATGTGTTGTGATCAGATTGAAATGTTATTTTATTGAACGTGGGTTGCTTTGATTTAATGTAGAGGGCCTCCAATATCTTAAGGTTCTTTTTACTGTGTGTATGTGTGAGTATTATTTTGTTATCGACTAAAATCTGTCTAATATTACACAGACAGCTCTGCTTTTCTATGAAATTTTGTTTAATTGAACTATGGTCAGAAAGGTGACAGATAAGTCTATGGGAGAGCGTGGTTGTAGTAAAACCAATATATGTAGTGGGTTTATTATTAGTATCAAAGATACAATCTCTGAACGGGCATGTAAATTGACACAATACATTGGTTTTCTGTAGCGGATTTAGTTGTATTGTTGTAGTATTATTAAAGACTATGAGGTCAATAGTTATAAATTTTTTTAAATGAGCTTAATTTGTTTATTATTTATTAATTGGTTTAACATTTCTACCTATTATGTTTTTGAGTGTTGTTTCATCATGTTTGTAATTATCATGCATTTGGTTGCAATATTATAATTTAATAGTGTTATGTTCGTGTTGTCGTACACTATTATTATTATGTTAACATCCCTGTAACCACTCTGAAGATGACTCATGTGAGCCAAAAGCTTAGAACCAGATTAATAAGAAAATTTCGAAATGTTGGACAATTCTTTGTCTTCATTTTCACTTGAAATTAAAGTTAAAATATAATGTTTAAAACGGCTCATGGTTAAATATAATAGACATTCATTGTCTGTTATATTCAATAATATATATATATATATATATATATATATATATATATATATATATATATATATATATATCACAGTGGATAAAAGTGTTGGTTGGATTCAGTGACTTGATCCAAAGAGCTGTGAGTTCAATACCCGGCGACAGTAGTAGCGAACAAAAAAAAAAAAAAAAAAAAAAAAAAATTGAGAGTTAAATGGAGATAATTAAGACATATAGAAGTGAAATGACACATGGAAGCAGAACAACCTACTCCAGTGATCGAAATAAAGGGTTGGGTACAAAATTCCAGTCACCTGAAGAAGGTCGAGGCGTGTAACGGCCGAAACATAGTGAATATGAAAATAAACGTGAGGACAACATTTTGAACAATGTAAATAATGTAAATACTTCATCTCAAAATATAGACATATATAATAATTACATCTGAATACTATGCATACACTTATAAATGGCTAAGTAAGCCTATCAATCAGTCTAAGTGTTAAAAAAGTAAATAATGATAATAATAATAACAACACTACAAGAAACAACAGACCATCTAATCTCAGGATGTTCTGTACTTGCCCCAAATGAATATGAAAATCGTCACGATAGAGTGGGGCAATATTTACACTGGACAATGTGCAAACACCATGGGAAATATGTAAACAAACATTGGTATGAACATCACCCAGCACCGGTTAGAGAAATAGAGAGATAGTAAGATGTCACCATTCTATGGGATTACACCATCTACACAGACAGAAAAACTGAAGTAAATAGGCCGGACATTACTGTTAAAAATTAAAAAGAAAAAAAATTGCTTATTAATTGATATGGCTCGTCCAGTGGATTGTAACATAGCAACCAAGGAATTCGAAAAACTGTCAAAATATAAAGACCTGGAAATTAAAATAGAAAAAACATGGAAATTGAAAACAAATATCGTACCAGTGATACTTGTTTTAAAAATATTGTTTTGTTAAGTACAGCCCACACACTAAAGAGAACTTTGTCTATGTAACTCAAGGGATGTTTGGGAAATATGAAAAAATATGAAATGGAGCCATAACAACACACCACGACCTGCCTTAGGTCTTCCTGGAAACTTGGTAGGTAGCGCGACCATAGCAGAAATCGATTTATAATGAAAAATGAAATAATAATAATAATAATAATAATAATAATAATAATAATAACACTACCACTACTAAAAATCGTTAACGCTTAACAAAACACGTTGGTGTCCTGGCTATGATGATAAACTGTATCCGGCAGCAAGGACTCTGATTGGGAGGTTGTGAGAAGCATGGAACCACCTCTTAATTGCTATTGTTTTTATGGTACACTCTGACCCGGAGTGGCAGTACCTGTTAGGTTCCCAACTGGGATCAAAACACTATGAATGTATAAAACAGACTTTTATAGAAATCTATGTGCGTTGTGGGGCATTGGGTATCGGCTCGCAACGAGAAATCGAGGAGCCGAGTTCGAATTCCAGCTGAATTCATTGCATTCACTTACGCGCAAATACCCCTGGGAAAGGTATTAATCCGTCTATTCCTTCCAGTTATGGGATAAATAACAGAACAAATTGGGTTCTATAGCCTTGGCTGGCAGCCAGTCTACCGCAGAAAGCAATGCGAAACTACTGCGGGATAATCTTCTGCCCAGTCAGTGATGTCTCTTTCGAGACATGATCGCCCAAAGCGTGTATTACGTATGGCACTTACCTGACTGATACATAAAAATAAACTTTTATAAAAAATACAAATTTTTGAAGAAAAAACATTGCGAACAATAAATTTTGGAAGGAAAAATGAAAAACACTAGCAACACATCTTTTTATACAAAACTAGAAGACATTTTTAGTTTTCCAAAAAAAAAAAAAATTCATATATATATATATATATATATATATATATATATATATATATGTGTAGTCATATATATATACATGTATATTATATATATATATATATACATATATATATGCATATATATATATATATGTATATTATGTATGTATATTATATATGTATATGTATATATATATATATATATATTATATGTATATATATGTATATGTATATATATATGTATATTATATATGTATATATATATATACATATATATATGTGTATAATATATATATATATATAATTAAAGAGTTTTCTTGGTAACTTGTAAGGGTGATTCCACAGAGGATCGTGATCCGATGAGAACGCAATGTGAGAAATCAACAGAGTATTATAATATATATATATATATATATATATATATATATATATATATATATATATATACATATATATACGATAGTCTTTATTATAAGAGAGAGTAAGATATCGTAATATTTCCTCCTGTCACGCTCAGGGAGTGGGGTAAAATGTGAGGAAACAGCAATTAATCCTCTCAGATATTTGCCGTTATTTTTGAGGGCAGGGTTACACTCATATAATAATTCTAAAATCGTTTTTCAGGAAAATAACTTATGAGAAATAAAAACATTTTATCAACAATTTTACTAAAGAGTGTATGTAATTATTGGAAACTCAGCATAGGGACATGCGTGAAAGTTAACAAATTTAATATACATACAGGGTTTATCAAAAATGCTTTTACAAACTTGGCGATCGTGTTCTTCACACCGAAACAAAGACAAAGGTCCATATAAACACATGCCAGTTATTACTCTGCTGATCCCTATGTCCTTTCTCTCCCACATTTACTCTCACTTGTTTCTCTCCCTATCTCTTTTTCTATTTATTTTCACTACCGGCCACAATTATTAGGTCGCCCCAGTTTTTTAAAAGAAATTATGTATTTCATACTATTTTTACTATTACGTTGCAAAGTTTTCCAAGGCAAGGATGCAAAGATGAACTCGTCCGAATCACCCCAAAATTTTCTTCATTCTTTCATTGCTGAAACTGCAATATTGGTAATTATTAAATATTTATAAATTCATTTGATGCACATGTTATTGTGCAGTATTAACAAAAGAACCATTCTATTGTCATTTATAATTATTCAGTCAGTCAGTTAAGGGCCATACGTGATACACGCTTGGGCGATCATGTCTCGAAAGAGACATGACTGACTGGGCAGAAGATTATCCCGCAGTAGGTTGCCATTGCTTTCTGCGTTAGACTGGTTGACTGCCAAGGCTATAGGACCCAATCTGTCTTATTATTTAACCCATAACTGGAGGGTAGAGACAGATTAATACTTTTCCCAAGGGTATTTGCGCGTAAGTGAATGCAAGGAATATGACTGGAATTCGAACTCGGCTCTTCGATTTCTTGTTCCGAGACGATATCCACTGCACCACGACGCACATCCAATCATTCACTTGGTAATAAATACTAAGAAATAGTATGAAATACATCATTTCTATTAAAAAACTGGGGTGACCTACTAATTATGTCCGAAAGTGTATATATATAGCAAATCGACAGTGTGCGATGGGTAAATTGTCGCTATTTGCCTTGCAAAATTTTGCAAAGTAATAATAACAAAATAACCATTTTATTTTCATTTAGAATTATCCAGTTAGTCAGTTAAGTGCCATACGTGATACACGCTTGGGCGATCATGTCTCGAAAGAGACATGACTGACTGGGCAGAAGATTATCCCGCAGTCGGTTGCCATTGCTTTCTGCGGTAGACTGGTTGCCGACCAAGACTATAGAACCCAATCTGTCCTGTTATTTAACCCATAACTGGAGGGAAGAGACAGATTAGTAGATAGACTAAACTATCGCCCGGTTGACACTCCACCCACATCTATTGAACAGGTGAAGAGGCTCATCCCTTGTTCCCTGTTTAGGATGTGGTTTCCGGCTTTCTCTTTTCCAATCTTTTCACTCTTACGTAGCCCCCTGCATATCAGTGGCGTTACTGCCTAGCTCAGGGCGATATGGTTAAAAAAAAAATTTGCGCGTAAGTGAATGCAATGAATTCAGCTGGAATTCGAACTCGGCTACAAAGATGAGGACAATAGTCCGAATAATGTAAATACTGTAATTACTAACTCATTTCAGAAATATAAACAAATCGAATGATTTATTATTAAACGTCGTACAAATGGCAACAAAGATGAGGACAATAGTCCGAATAATGTAAATACTGTAATTACTAACTCATTTCAGAAATATAAACAAATCGAATGATTTATTATTAAACGTCGTACAAATGGCAACAAAGATGAGGACAATAGTCCGAATAATGTAAATACTGTAAATACTACCTCATCTCAGAAATATAGACAAATAGAATGATCTATTATTAAACGTCGTACAAATGGCAACAAAGATGAGGACAATAGTCCGAATAATGTAAATACTGTAAATACTACCTCATCTCAGAAATATAGACAAATAGAATGATCTATTATTAAACGTCGTACAAATGGCAACAAAGATGAGGACAATAGTGCGAATAATGTAAATACTGTAAATACTACCTCATCTCAGAAATATAGACAACTTGAATGATCTATTATTAAACGTCGTACAAATGGCAACAAAGATGAGGACAATAGTCCGAATAATGTAAATACTGTAAATACTACCTCATCTCAGAAATATAGACAAATTGAATGATCTATTATTAAACGTCGTACAAATGGCAACAAAGATGAGGACAATAGTCCGAATAATGTAAATACTGTAAATACTACCTCATCTCAGAAATATAGACAAATTGAATGATCTATTATTAAATGTCGTACAAATGGCAAGAAAGATGAGGACAATAGTCCAAATAATGTAATACTGCAAATACTACCTCATCTCAGAAATATAGACAAATAGAATGATCTATTATTAAATGTCGTACAAATGGCAAGAAAGATGAGGACAATAGTCCAAATAATGTAAATAATGTAAATACTACCTCATCTCAAAAATATAGACAAATAGATAATATTACTATTACCAGGTCTGGAATCTAAAAATTCTTACAATAGGTGAAGAGGCTCATCCTTTGTTCCCTGTTTAGGATGTGGTTTCCGGCTTTCTCTTTTCCAATCTTTTCACTATTACGGAGCACCCTGCACATCAGTGGCGTTACCGCCTTGCTTGGGGTGATACGATTAAAAAAATAGGAATGTTAATACGGTGTTGAAAGGAATACCCATAGGTATACCAAATTCACTGAATATGAAAAAAAAAATTGTATGTATATATTTCTATAACTGTACGCCTGCATATGAGCACAAATAATAGCATGTCCATATATGGGCATGCATTTGAGTATTTACTTATTTTAAAACTTCAATATGTTTTTGGGAACTTTTTTTGTGCGTACGAGTTTGTGTCTGCTTAGTTTGAGCGACATGTGCTTTGCACACAAGCCTTTTTTATTCGTTGACGATATTGCTTCAGTGCCATTTTTAACTTCTAAATCTTTTACTTACTTTTCCTGATGTATGGCCAACCCAGCCCCATAAAGGCCCTTATGCACTTCTCCCAATGCTAATTACACTTATGTTAAATTCCTCACGGTGTATAACTAATATATATAACCCAGTCTTCCTTTAGCCAGGACACATTAACGCCCTCCAATCCCATAAACAGCTTTTAATTGCGCAATCATCGTTGAAAGAGGAGAGGCGGGAATTTTGCCTCCGTAACAGATGGTGGGTCTCGCTATTGTTGAGCATATGCAGAGTGCGCATGCGTATCTCACTAGTTGACAGATTTGGGCGCGAAATGAAGGATCTATTGATACAAAATGGGCGGGCGTTGAATGTTGTTTTCTCCACAGGATTCTTTTATTTTTAATTTATCATTTATTTATGCCTGTTTATTTTATACTAAAATATTCAAGGTGTTTGTTTCTTGAATTTTTTCTTGTCCTAAATTGTCTTTTAAAAAGGTGGGTTTAATTTTAATTTAATTTAATTGTTTTTTAGCAATTAAAAATATTTTAAAATCTCTCCTATAATTTGTGTTTTTTCTTGTCTTTTAATTTTACAATTTTAAAAATGATCTCTTTTTTTAGTCTTTATTTGGCTATTTTATTGCCTGTTTTCGTCTAGTTTATTTTTTGTTTGCTTTTGTTTATAATTTTAAACGCGACATTTATGCCTTTTTTTTCACTCTCTTGTATTTTAAGTGTTTCATTTCCTCTTTCTTTTCAATTTAGTGTTTATTTTTCTCTTTTTGTTTCTTTTTTCATAGATTTAAAGAAAATTTATTTATTTTGCCCTGCAAAATTTTGAAACGAAACATTATATTAAGCTCGTTATTTATGTTAGGTGAGGTTAGGTTGTTTAAAGACATATAAACACCAGTCGCTTTGTTTAGCGGTATATCAACTCCTTATGGATCATTTAATGCCGAAATTTAATTTTGTGAGGAGCCTTAGTAATTTAGTTTACAAAATGTATTTCTGGCAATCTTGTTAGTATGAAAATATATTGTTGGTATTTTTACTGTAAAATGTTTTATACTTTCATAATGTTTTGACCCCAGTTTGAGAGTTAACTCTTTACCCATAGCTGGGACCCTAACCGGTGCTACCAACGCGGGTCAGGGTGAACCTCGGAGGAAAAGTAACTATGAGATGATTCCACGCTCCTTAAAACTTCCTGATCAGCGGCGTTGCAGCTGAATGTAGTTTATCGTTTATTGTTTTTTTATTTAAACATTTCCTTACGTAAGACATTCTTTCTTTCTTTCTTTCTTTTTTTCTTTCTTTCTTTCTTTCTTTCTTTTCTACATATTTCTTTTTTTCTTTTTCTTTCTGAAATTCTTTTAATGTCTCAGCCAATCGCTCACAGCACTTTTGACTTCATCGTCACTTTCAAACTTCGTGCCTCTCGTGAACGCTTTCAAGGGACCAAATAGGTGAAAGTCTGAAGGGACAAGGTCTGGGCTGGAGAGAGAGAGAGAGAGAGAGAGAGAGAGAGAGAGAGAGAGAGAGAGAGAGACTGCTGGGACAACTCGACCCTCTTCTGTTTGTGCTCTGCAGTGAGCATCTTTGGCACCCATCGGCACCAAGTCATCATGGACATCATGGACAATATTGTGTGCTATCCCAACAAATAGGCTCAAAGTCTTTGCACTGTCATCCACTGTCACCCTTCTGTCAGATTGAATGAAGTCATTGACTGATTCAGTCACCTCAGGAGACCTCACCTCTGTAGGTCTCCCAGGCCTGTCTTCATTCTCAACACTGCTCTGTCCTTCTTTAAACAATTTAGCCCAATTGTAGACATTTTTTGGCTGAAACATGTGGCACCATACACAGTTGACATTCTCCTATGAATTTCAACTGGTTTGCACCCTTAAGCAACCAAAAACTTGATAACTGACCTCTGTTCAATCCTGGAGCATGCTTCTTGGTCGACCATCTTTGTTGTTCTCCAAAAACTCTCAAAGTTTTTTGCAATCTTCAAAAAAAGTAAATCCCTTTGAAAAAGAAGTAAAGGAAAAAAATTAAAAAAGTAAGCTTCTATCTGTATTAGAAGTCCTTATACTGAATAATTCACCTGATTTATTGAATGACCCTCGTAGAAGTCCTTATACCGAAAAAGTCACCTTATTTATTGAATGACCCTCGTAGAAGTCCTTATACCGAAAAATTCACCTTATTTATTGAATGACCTTCGTAGAAGTCCTTATACCGAATAATTCACCTGATTTATTGAATGACCCTCGTAGAAGTCCTTATACCGAATAATTCACCTTATTTATTGAATGACCCTCGTAGAAGTCCTTATACCGAATAATTCACCTGATTTATTGAATGACCCTCGTAGAAGTCCTTATACCGAATAATTCACCTGATTTATTGAATGACCCTCGTAGAAGTCCTTATACCGAAAAAGTCACCTTATTTATTGAATGACCTTCGTAGAAGTCCTTATACCGAATAATTCACCTGATTTATTGAATGACCCTCGTAGAAGTCCTTATACCGAATAATTCACCTGATTTATTGAATGACCCTCGTAGAAGTCCTTATACCGAAAAATTCACCTTATTTATTGAATGACCTTCGTAGAAGTCCTTATACCGAATAATTCACCTTATTTATTGAATGACCCTCGTAGAAGTCCTTATACCGAATAATTCACCTGATTTATTGAATGACCCTCGTAGAAGTCCTTATACCGAATAATTCACCTGATTTATTGAATGACCCTCGTAGAAGTCCTTATACCGAATAATTCACCTTATTTATTGAATGACCTTCGTAGAAGTCCTTATACCGAATAATTCACCTTATTTATTGAATGACCCTCGTAGAAGTCCTTATACCGAATAATTCACCTTATTTATTGAATGACCCTCGTAGAAGTCCTTATACCGAATAATTCACCTGATTTATTGAATGACCCTCGTAGAAGTCCTTATACCGAATAATTCACCTTATTTATTGAATGACCCTCGTAGAAGTCCTTATACCGAATAATTCACCTGATTTATTGAATGACCCTCGTAGAAGTCCTTATACCGAATAATTCACCTGATTTATTGAATGACCCTCGTAGAATTCCTTATACCGAAAAAGTCACCTTATTTATTGAATGACCTTCGTAGAAGTCCTTATACCGAATAATTCACCTGATTTATTGAATGACCCTCGTAGAAGTCCTTATACCGAATAATTCACCTGATTTATTGAATGACCCTCGTAGAAGTCCTTATACCGAAAAATTCACCTTATTTATTGAATGACCCTCGTAGAAGTCCTTATACCGAATAATTCACCTGATTTATTGAATGACCCTCGTAGAAGTCCTTATACCGAATAATTCACCTTATTTATTGAATGACCCTCGTAGAAGTCCTTATACCGAATAATTCACCTGATTTATTGAATGACCCTCGTAGAAGTCCTTATACCGAATAATTCACCTTATTTATTGAATGACCCTCGTAGAAGTCCTTATACCGAATAATTCACCTGATTTATTGAATGACCCTCGTAGAAGTCCTTATACCGAATAATTCACCTGATTTATTGAATGACCCTCGTAGAATTCCTTATACCGAAAAAGTCACCTTATTTATTGAATGACCTTCGTAGAAGTCCTTATACCGAATAATTCACCTGATTTATTGAATGACCCTCGTAGAAGTCCTTATACCGAATAATTCACCTGATTTATTGAATGACCCTCGTAGAAGTCCTTATACCGAATAATTCACCTGATTTATTGAATGACCCTCGTAGAAGTCCTTATACCGAATAATTCACCTTATTTATTGAATGACCCTCGTAGAAGTCCTTATACCGAAAAATTCACCTTATTTATTGAATGACCCTCGTAGAAGTCCTTATTCCGAATAATTCACCTGATTTATTGAATGACCCTCGTAGAAGTCCTTATACCGAATAATTCACCTTATTTATTGAATGACCCTCGTAGAAGTCCTTATACCGAATAATTCACCTGATTTATTGAATGACCCTCGTAGAAGTCCTTATACCGAATAATTCACCTGATTTATTGAATGACCCTCGTAGAATTCCTTATACCGAAAAAGTCACCTTATTTATTGAATGACCTTCGTAGAAGTCCTTATACCGAATAATTCACCTGATTTATTGAATGACCCTCGTAGAAGTCCTTATACCGAATAATTCACCTGATTTATTGAATGACCCTCGTGGAAGTCCTTATACCGAAAAATTCACCTTATTTATTGAATGACCTTCGTAGAAGTCCTTATACCGAATAATTCACCTTATTTATTGAATGACCCTCGTAGAAGTCCTTATACCGAACAATTCATCTTATTTATTGAATGACCCTCGTAGAAGTCCTTATACCGAATAATTCACCTGATTTATTGAATGACCCTCGTAGAAGTCCTTATACCGAAAAATTCACCTTATTTATTGAATGACCTTCGTAGAAGTCCTTATACCGAATAATTCACCTTATTTATTGAATGACCCTCGTAGAAGTCCTTATACCGAATAATTCACCTGATTTATTGAATGACCCTCGTAGAAGTCCTTATACCGAATAATTCACCTTATTTATTGAATGACCCTCGTAGAAGTCCTTATACCGAATAATTCACCTGATTTATTGAATGACCCTCGTAGAAGTCCTTATACCGAATAATTCACCTGATTTATTGAATGACCCTCGTAGAATTCCTTATACCGAAAAAGTCACCTTATTTATTGAATGACCTTGTAGAAGTCCTTTACCGAATAATTCACCTGATTTATTGAATGACCTCGTAGAAGTCCTTATACCGAATAATTCACCTGATTTATTGAATGACCCTCGTAGAAGTTCCTTATACCGAAAAATTCACCTTATTTATTGAATGACCTTCGTAGAAGTCCTTATACCGAATAATTCACCTTATTTATTGAATGACCCTCGTAGAAGTCCTTATACCGAACAATTCATCTTATTTATTGAATGACCCTCGTAGAAGTCCTTATACCGAATAATTCACCTGATTTATTGAATGACCCTCGTAGAAGTCCTTATACCGAAAAATTCACCTTATTTATTGAATGACCTTCGTAGAAGTCCTTATACCGAATAATTCACCTTATTTATTGAATGACCCTCGTAGAAGTCCTTATACCGAATAATTCACCTGATTTATTGAATGACCCTCGTAGAAGTCCTTATACCGAATAATTCACCTGATTTATTGAATGACCCTCGTAGAAGTCCTTATACCGAATAATTCACCTGATTTATTGAATGACCCTCGTAGAAGTCCTTATACCGAAAAAGTCACCTTATTTATTGAATGACCCTCGTAGAAGTCCTTATACCGAAAAATTCACCTTATTTATTGAATGACCCTCGTAGAAGTCCTTATACCGAATAATTCACCTGATTTATTGAATGACCCTCGTAGAAGTCCTTATACCGAAAAATTCACCTTATTTATTGAATGACCTTCGTAGAAGTCCTTATACCGAAAAATTCACCTTATTTATTGAATGACCCTCGTAGAAGTCCTTATACCGAAAAATTCGCCTTATTTATTGAATGAACCTCGTAATTATTATACACGGGCTCGTCCATCCACTATGAGTAGAACGACTGTTCATAGAAACGATCGTTGCAAGACGTACCGTTTTAGTCGTACGCATTGTCGCACTGAACTACTGTATTTTCTATTACTGTATTATAGATACCTACACTCATTTTCGATACCTAAGTTTTAAAGTGAATTACTGAAAATAAAAATGTTTTCTTCTAGAAGCGTTCATTTTAGATTTATTTCAAAACTAAATGATTAAATTTACTATTAGTAAAGAAAATACTCCGGTGTATTTCAAACAGAAATTATATCGGTTGGAATCTCAACTGTTTGAGAGTTTTCAAAAATTATCATTTTTCGTCCATTTTGACAGATTGAGACATTTGTAAAAAAAAAGATAATTATCAGTTTAAAAATCTTGTAAAAACAAAATATACATCTGAGAAACGTTATTTCAGAAAAATTAGTAAATTTAAAGTTAAATCATTCTGATTTAAATAGGTATTAATTGCTTATAGCGTGGAATATAGTATACAAACATTTCTTAATCAGGAAGGTCTTGTTTTTTTTGACGTGTTGATTAATTCCTGACAACCATCAAATTTCTATTTACTAATTGTTGTTCACATCTGCTATGAGTAGAACGTGTATTCATCGGAACGGTCGTCGTAAGAGGAAACATTTGAGTCGTACGTATTGCCGCACTAAATAACGATATTCTCTATCACTGTATTATTAATCCATGTCTCTTATGTGATTAAATCAGTTTTTAAGTCAATCTCCATCCGTTGCCTTACGTTATTAACCAGAACTACGAGCGTTAGACGAATTTTATAACAATCTTGCTGGAATAGCACATTTTCTTTTTAGTGAAGAATGGTAACAAAAATAATCGAATACTATACGGGACGTACACAGCGTTGCGTAGCATTCGCTACAAAAATATCAAAAGTGAGCCAAAATTTTAACTTTTCCTCACTCCACGCCATTAAGGCTGTGTATTCGAAAGCGAATTGGCATGGCGAAGGACGTGTTCCAGAAGCTAAGTAAAGTATTAAGACACATGAAACTTTCACTAGAAACAAAGAAGAGTACTAAATTGCTATGTGATGTCAGTTCTTCAATATGGCAGTGAATATTGGACAATATCATCAAAGATGAAGGAAAAACTTGAAGCAGCTGAAATGTTGTTCTACAGAAGGATGCTGCGGATATCATGGACCAAGCATGAGAGCAATGATGAGGGGTTGGAAAGGATGGAAACGAAAAAGAAATTAATATTGAGCATCAGGAAGAGACAACTGAAGTTCCTGGGACATGCAATGAGGAAGGAGGACTTGGAGAACCTGATACTAACAGGCCAGATAGAGGGAAACGGAAACAGAGGAAAGCAGCCGATAACATATTTAAAGTTACAGTAGAAAGCGTGCTAAGAGCCACCAGGGATAGGAAGACGTGGAAGGCCATGATCGCCTACGTCCTGTAATGACAAGGCATATGGAAGAAGAAGAAGAAGAAGAAGAAGAAGAAGAAGAAGAAGAAGATCTTGGACGAATACACACAGGAAGATCTCTCCCCAAAGATCAACGTCGTATATGTAAACTATTATCACGAATACGAAGACAGAAACTGCTCTCAACATTGAACATTACAGAGTGCTATTCGATCCACAGTTATTCTCCTGCGACATCAGTAGAGATGTGAATGACAGAGTTATGGCGTAAGTGTGAGTCTGGCTAAAAACACAAGTGTTGTTACTTCTGCTGATAGTAAACTTTTGCCAACGATCCATATAGAAACACCCAACACGTCTGTAGACGGACAGGAAGGTGTTATGACGTAAGTGGAAATCTAGCTAGAGGCCCATATGCCTGGACTTCTGCTGTAAGCAATCGATTGCCAAACGTCCATATTGAAACACTCAACATGCCTGGAGACGGACAGGAAGGTTTTGTGACGTAAGATGGAGTTTGGCTAAAGGCTCACATGCCTGTACTCCTGCTGTAAGCAATCGATTGCCTACAGCCCATATAAAAAAAACTTGGCATGCCTGTAGATTGACAGAAAGGTGTTGTGACGTAAATGGAAGTCTGGCTAGAGGCCAACATGCCTGTACTCCTGCTGTAAGCAATCGATTGCCTACGGTCCATATCAAAACTTTTTTGGCATGCCTGGAGACAGACAGGAAGGTTTTGGGACGTAAGTGGTGTCTGGCTAGGGGCCAACATGCCTGTATTCCTGCTGTAAGCAATCGATTGCCTACAGTCCATATCAAAACACTCGGCATGCCTGGAAACGGACAGAAACGCGTTGTGACGTAAGATGAAGTATGGCTAGAGAACTACATGCACAGGCAAGCAAGTAGGAGTCTGGTCAGAGGCCTACATGCCTGTACCTCTGCTGCAAGCAATCGATTTCTAACGGCCTATGTTGAAACACCCAGAACCTGTGAAGTCGGACAGAAAGGTTTTGTGATGAAAGTGCGTGTCTGACCCACATGCTTCTATTCCTGCTGTAAGCAATCGGTTGCCTATCGTCCATATCGAAACACTCAGCATGACTAGAGACAAACAGGAAGTTGTTTAGACGTAAGTGCGTGTCTGGCTAGAAACCCACATGCCTGTACTCCTGTTGTGAGCAATCGATTGACAACAGCCCATATTGAAACACCCAACACGTCTGGAGACGTACAGAAATCTGTTGTTATTAAGAACGAGTCTGGCTAGAGGCCCACTTGCTTGTACTCCTGCTGTAAGCAATTCATTACCAGCGGTCCATGTTGAAATACTCGGCTTGCCTGGAGACGGACAGAAAGGTGCTGGGACGTAAGTGCGAGTCTGTACTCATGCTGTAAGCAAAAGGTTGCCAGCGGTCCATATCGCAACACTTGGCATGCCTGGAGACGAACAGAATGTTTTTTGTGACGTAAGTGGGAGTCTGGCTAAAGGGCCACAAGTCCGTAGTCCTGATGTAAGCAATCGATTGCCAACGACCCATATTGAAACAACCAACAGGTCTTGAGACGGACAGAAAGGTGTTGTGATGTAATTGGGAGTCTGTCTATAGTCCATATGCCTGTACTTCTGCTTTAAGCAATCAATTGTCAACGGTCCATATCAAAACGCTCGACACGCCTGTTGACGGACTGCAAGGTGTTGTGACGTAAATGGGTGTCTGGCTAGAGACCCACATGCATGTACTCCTGCTGTAAGCAATCGATTGCCAACAGTTCATATCAAAACACCCAGCATGCCTGTGGATGGGTGGGATTGTATTGTGGCATAAGTGGGAGTCTGTCTAAAGACACACGTACCTGTAATCCTGATGCATGTAAACGATCCAAGCTAACATTCCAGGAGCAACATTTTGTCTGATATATATCTTACATTCTTCAGTATGTCATTGACGCCCTTACAACTTGTCTATTTTGGCGAACGATTGTTTTGCGTAATACTCTAGAAGTTGGCTTACGAATTTAAGGATGTTATATCGATCAAATATGACCACATTAAAGCGTCACCTACGTGTAACATCAGATATATACACAGCTATATTCTGAAACGTGCATATAGCCTATCAAAGATTCAGGATTTATTCCTTTTTCAAGCATACAAAAGTATGCGTCTCTTTTGTAGGGCACCTACTTGCACTGGACTGCACTGAACCTTATCCCAGTCTGTGTTACTGTCTATAGTTTAGACACAGTACATCAAAAAGTGATCAAGGGCTTTGAAATCAATTCCTCTATAAAAGGTACATGCTGTACCCATGTGACAATTGGCATTATATCGCGTCAGTATAGGTTTCTGGCGTATATTCAGCACCCACAATTTACTTTCTTTTGTTTGCTTTGATCTGTTCCCGAAGACATTATTTATCGAGTACTCCGACAAACGCCAACGCGACATAACTGTCTCCATGACAATCTATAAAGAAAAATGCCCCACAGCGTAGAAGATCTTAGTGGGGAAAAATACTAAATTTACTTTGTCTACTGTCGCGTTGGATGTGCGTTGTGGTGCAGTGGATATCGACTCGGAACACCAAATCGGGGTGCCGAGTTCGAATTCCAGTTGAACTCCTTGCATTCACTTACGCACAAATACCCTTGGGAAAGATATTAATCCTTCTCTTCCCTCCAGTTATGTGTTAAATAACAGGACAGATTGGGTTCTATAGTCTTGGCTGGCAACATTCTACCGCAGAAAGCAATGGCAACCTACTGCGGGATAATCTTCTTCCCAGTAAGTCATGTCTCTTTCGAGACATGATCGCCCAAAGCGTGTATCACGCATGGCATTTAACTGACTGATTGACTAACTGACTGACTGACTGACTGACTAACTGACTGACTAACTGACTAACTGACTGACTGACTGACTGACTGACTAACTGACTGACTAACTGACTGACTGACTAACTGACTAACTGACTGACTAACTGACTGCCTGACTGACTGACTGACTGACTGACTAACTGACTGACTGACTGACTGACTGCCTGACTGACTAACTGACTGACTGACTGACTGACTGACTGACAGCAAGAACAAAACTATATTATACTTTATTTTTCCTTTGCAAATATATTCCTACATATTTGCATTTACTGAACTTTATAACTGGACTTTGTAAAACTTGCTTCATTCCTCAAAATAAATAATCCCGTTCATAATCTATGTTATAAATTCCTAGTACCTGAAGAAGGTCGGAGCGTACAACGAAACGTCGTACAAATGGCAACAAAGATGAGGACAATGCATTTTTAAAATTTCTTAGCATTGATATTGCCTTGTACACGGCGGATGATAGGGCCAACTCCTGCAGATGAAATTATTCCCCACACCATCACACTGCCGCCACCAAACTTAACGGTTTTCTTGACACATTGAGAAGACAGTCTTTTATCTGTTCTACGGCGTACATAAGTTTTGCCCTCAGAACCAAATATAGTAAACTTGGACTCGTCAGTGAAATGAACTGTATTCCATTGTCAGAATGCTGCCGACAGGAAAGATGAAAAACATTCTATGATGGTCTAAATCAAGGGTCGGCAACCTAACTCCCTCTCTCTCTCACTCCCTCTCTCTCTCTCCCTCTCTCTCCCTCCCTCTCTCTCTCTCTCTCTCTCCCTCTCTCTCTCTCTCTCTCTCTCTCTCCCACTCCCTCTCTCTCCCTCTCTCTCACTCCCTCTCTCTCTCTCACTCTCTCTCTCACTCACTCTCTCTCTCTCTCTCTCACTCCTGATCGTTGTCATTTTTTAAGAAAAAATTGAAAATGTATACATCGCGAACTTTTCCAGCGTACATATTTTATAAGAAATAAGTGCCAACATCAATTAGAATCGAAGGGGTCACATTAGAAAACAAAAACACCACACACACTGCAATAACTCTTCACCTATATATATATATATTAATAACTTAGTTTTTGGTCATAATAAAATTAGACCAGTATACATTTGTACTGAAAAGTGTTAATTACACTTATATTGTAAAACCTTGGAATATTCTTCATTTGTAAACTAGTTATTACGCTACCTAGGTTTCTACCATGTGGTGTCTTCAGGCAGGCGAATTGTAATAGTTATTGTAAATCGCCTGAAGATACGACATAGTAGAAACTTAGGTCGCGTAATCACTCGTTTACAAATGAAGAATATATATATATATATATATATATATATATATATATATATATATATGATCTCAAATATTATATCAGGTTGCCCTAATAGTTCGTAAGCACTTGCAAAAAATTGAAATTTTACTCGCAAAAACAAGAAAAATTATTGCTCAAAATAAAGACCATCATTTTCCAAGACTTTCTGTCATCGATCTGCAAGCTTTCGGATCTGATCAAAGTACCATTCACTCGGCTTCGAATCAAAGAATTCTTGACACGCTTCCTCGACTTTATCAAACGAGTCGAATCGGTGTCCCTTCAGAAAGTGTTGCATTGAGCGGAAAAGGCCGTTATCTGATGGAGCACAGTCAGGACTGTAGGCTGGATGTAGCAGAACCTCAACTCCGTCCAGCTCTTCAAACTTGTCTTTGGTCTTCCTGGCGGTGTGTGGCTTGGCATTGTCCTGCTGCATCAAAGCGCGCTTTCGGTTGATCAGAGCTGGGTACTTTTGCTTCAACTTTTCGTAGACCCGCTCAAGTTGCTGACAGTAAAGTTCGGTACTGATGGCCCGACCATTCGGAACCAACTCAAAATGCACGATTCCTTCGAAGTTCCATCAAACGCACAACATGACTTTCTTGCGGAATCGATCTTGCTTTGGAACCGACAGTGTCTCTTGTCCTTTCTGAACCCATTGCTTGTCTCTTGTCCTTTCTGAACCCATTGCTTGTCTCTTGTCCTTTCTGAACCCATTGCTTGTCTCTTGTTCTTTCTGAACCCATTGCTTGTCTCTTGTCCTTTCTGAACCCATTGCTTGTCTCTTGTCCTTTCTGAACCCATTGCTTGTCTCTTGTCCTTTCTGAACCCATTGCTTGTCTCTTGTCCTTTCTGAACCCATTGCTTGTCTCTTGTCCTTTCTGAACCCATTGCTTGTCTCTTGTCCTTTCTGAACCCATTGCTTGTCTCGATTTTGCTGGACCAGATAGACCCATTTCTCGTCGGATATCACAATGCGCTTCCAAAAACGCTCGTCCAATGGATTGCTGAGCAATTGGCGAGAAATTGCAACTCGTCTGTTGGCTTGTGCTTCGGTGAATTCGTGCGAATTTTGGCGCAGCTTTTTGTGAACAAAATCAAGTTGCTTCAAATGTCGGTGAATTGTCGATTTGCCAACTTCAAGCTCATCAATCAATTCTCGAGTGCTCACTGAAGGCGCAATGTCTAATCCAGTTTGCAAGTCTCCATCATCCAATTTTAACGACCGTCCCGAGCGAGGCTTATCTTTAAGACTCATGTCGCCAGAATCGAAACGCTTGTACCACTTTGCGATCGCCGCATATGCAATTGTTCCTTCACATTCGGCAGCTTTTCTGGTTGAAAGACCTCGCTTCCAGCAGGAACGAATCAAAACTCGCAGCTCAATTTTATCAATTGCTATCTGGAATACAAAGATGAAGATCACTATAACAATATAAACGCAAAATTGCATAAAGATTCAATTTTTCGCAAGTGTTTACAAACTTTTGGGACAACCTAATATATTTTGCCGTGATTTTTGAAGGCAGGAGTACACTTGTTAGTAAATAATAATGACAAAACAACAGTTGTACATTTGTTACTCATGCACTATATTCTCTCGTAGGTTAACTTGTCACTTATCAAAACGTCGCAATTCATGCGCGTACCGATCATCATATCACAAGCAAGCTAAATACAACTATTAGCATAAGGCAAGTATTAGATAATACCAAATGAGTACACACCTTATACGGCAAAGAAAGACTCAAATTACTTGCAGATATTATTATGCAAAAGAAAAAAAAACTAGTTTTTAATAAAATATGCAATAGTAATATTCTCCCACCTCGCAAAAAGCACCAAAAAACATGATCAATCTCTCTCTGAATTTCTGGGTTGTGGAGCTATCCTAATTTACATTTTGTGGTGCATTGGATATCGGCTCGGAACGAGAAATCGGGGAGCCGAGTTCGGATTCCAGCCGAATTCATTGCATTCACTTACGCGCAAATACCCTTAGGAAAGGTATTAATCCGTCTCTTCCTTCCAGTTATGGGTTAAATAACAGGACAGATTGGGTTCTATATCCTTGGTCGGCAACCAGTCTACCGCAGAAAGCAATGGCAACCTACTGCGGGATAATCTTCTGCCCAGTCAGTCATGTCGCTTTCAAGACATGATCGCCCAAGTGTGTATCACGTATGGCACTTAACTGATTGACTATTGTTTTCATCTTTGTTGTTATAACATTTCAAAGGGCACCTCGAGGTGGTGTAATGGTTAGCAAGCTTGTCTGGCTACGATCATTACAATTGAGTAGTGAGTTCTGTCCTCACTGGGTGTCACATGCATTCGGCCTTGTGCCACATCTAAACGGCACTTAGAAAACCGCTATAATAACATTTCAGCCTTTGTGCCACTTGACCTTCTTAAGGTGATTGTTAGTTCGAGTAACCTTTAAGGAAATTGTAAATTAACCTTTTATTTGATGTAAGCAGATAGATCGTTCTCATTTCGACTCTAGTTCTTAATTTTAATATTTCCCAGTTATAACCCTCAGGTTGCACAGTGCGCAACTCAGGGACTAAAATCACAATGTCTTTTTCTTCTTCTTCTTCTTCTTCGTAGGCGATCATGGCCTTCCACGTTTCTCTATCCCTGGTAGCCCTCAGCACAATTTCTCCTGTTACACCACGCAACCCCAGTTCCATAATCCATCTGCTCAGGTCCTTCAAATATGTTATCCGCTGATTTCCTCTGTCTCTTTTTCCCTCTATCTGGCCTGTTAGTATCAGGTTCTCCAAGTCCTCCTTTCTCATTGCATGTCCCAGAAACTTTAGTTGCTTCTTCCTGATGCTCAACATTAATTTCTTTTTCGTTTCCATCCTTTAGAAAACCTCGTCATTGCTTACATGCTCAGTCCATGATATCCACAGCATCCTTCTGTAGAACCACATTTCAGCTGCTTCAAGTTTTTCCTTCATCTTTGATGATATTGCCCAGCATTCACTACCATATTGAAGAACTGATATCACATAGCAATCTAGTACTCTCTTCTTTGTTTCGAGTGAAAGTTTTCCTGTCTCTTAATACTTTACTCAGCTTCTGGAACGCGTATGTCACCAAATTCATGACCCAACGATTTAATCTATTCGGTTGGGTGGAGACCTAGAAAGCTTAAACCTAACCCTAACCTGCTGATGATTAATGCTACTACCTGCCTCGCTTAACTACCCTCATCGAGTTTTTTTTTCTATTGCGGTTGCTGTTGCACCTATTGAAGCCTTGATGTCATCTCTCTTTCTTAATTATTAACAACGACAAAAACAACAACAACAACAACAGTAATCGAGTGGTTGTAAAATACTAGTAATATAAGAGGTGCAATGTTTATGTACACTACCGGCCATAATTATTAGGCCACCCCAGTTTAAAAAAAATGATGTATTTCATACTATTTTTAATATTTATTGCCAAGTGGATAATTCTAAATGAAAATAGAATGGTTCTTTTGTTATTATTACTTTGCAAAATTTTACAAGACAAATAGCGACAATTTACCCATCGCACATGTAGATTTGCTATATATATATATACTATCGGCAATAATTATTAGGCCACCCTTTTTTTTAAAAAAAAATATGATGTATTTCATACAATTTTTAGTATTTATTGCCAAGTGGATAATTCTAAATGAAAATAGAATGATTCTTTTGTTATTATTACTTTGGAAATCTTTGCAAGGCAAGGAAGCAAAGATGAACTCGTCCGAATCACCCTAAATTTCCTTCATTCTTTCATTGATGAAACTGCAATATAGATAATTATTAAATATTTATAAATTCATTTGATACACATGTTATTGTGCAGTATTAACAAGAGGAAACCAATCTATTTTTATTTACAATTATTCACTTGGCAATAAATACTAAAAAATAGTATGAAATCATTTTTTAAAACACTGGGGGTGGCCTAATAGTTATGGCCGGCAGTATACATTGGTTATTGTGTTAAAAGTATGAATACCAATTTGAAGAGAAATGGTATGAGCATGTATCATGCAGAACAATTGAAGAACGTGGAAACCCACAATATTCTTCAGAGAGTGATACATCATCGCCGTCTGTATATTACTGTGCTACATAAAGACACTAAGAATGGAGAGAAAGGGAGATCACCTCCCCACGTGGGATAAAATTGAAATAAAGGATAGAGAACATCACTGGAAAATACGAACACTTAAGGAATCAACGCATATCCTAGGCCCCGAAAATCTCCCTAGTCGGCCAAGCATAGAAATGAATACAATATAGCAACCAGTAGTACGGAGTGCTAGAAAAAACAATTACAACCAACAAGATTGTAATAAGAGCTCTGGTAAAAAATATATAACTGGTACATTAGGTTTATAATTCCAAAATTTCTAACTGATGTCCTCAAGGACACATGGCCCAGAGGATTCAGTAATTGAACCCAAAAAGTTGTGAATTCAAAACCTGGCTACAGCAGAGGTGTACAAAAAACTTAGGGAGTTGAGTTAAAGAGGGATAACTGATACTGGGACATCTAAAAAAAACATGACTTGTGGAACTAGAACAATCTACCCTGGTGAAAGAAATAAAGGATTCCGTTGTAAATTCCAAACACTTAAAGAAGGTCGAAGCGAACAACAGCCAAAACGTCGTGAATATGGTTATGCAAATAGTGTAAATAATTACAATACCTCATATCTGAAATATGGACAGATATTCAAGGTGAATATGGTAACAAAGATAAGAACAACAGTCCCAACAACGTAAATAGTGTATAATAATTGCAATACCCCATCTCAGAAATATAGACAGATGTTGAAGGTGAATATTGCAACAAAAATGAGGACAACAGTCCGAACAACGTAAATAGACTAAATAATGGCAATACCTCATCTCAGAAATATAGACAGATATTGAAGGTGAATATGGCAAAAATGATGAGGACAACAGTCCGAACAATGTAACTAGTGTAAATAATTACAATTTCTCATCTCAAAAACAGAGACAAATAAAGACACTAAGCATTGTTTAATTATTAATGTTTTCATAGCAAACGACACAAACAAGGTGAATGAGAAAATTTCAAACTACTTCGATTTGAAAGTTAAGATGGAAAAATTGTTTGTGAATGTCAAAGTGATTCCAGTGGTGATTAGTACATTGGGATCAATCCCATTACAACTCTTTCTCTCGCTCGATTCGGCATATCATACCAACTTGCAGTTATCCAAAATGTTTTTAGCACACCGTATACTTTGAGGAAAATGTTGTCTGTCTTTGTCGTGACAGATAACAATGTACCAGATGTATTCAAATATTTATACTGTGTCACAAAACGTAATAATAATAATAATAATAATAATAATAATAATAATAATAATAATTATTATTATTATTATTATTATTATTATTATCAAAGCAAATTGTGATCATTGACCACAAGAACGGAATATGCCTTACTACTGACTACAGAGTGTAATGTGTCGTTAAAGATCATCAAAAAACTATCAAAGTCTTGAAGTGGAAATCCAAAACTGTGACACATGAGGACATCAACAATTCCAGTTGTAGTAGAAACCTTTGTATTGATAGAAAAATGTTCCAGTAGACTCAATGAAGTGATTCCTGTTAGCCAATTCCGTAAAGAAATGAAAAAAAAAAAAACTGTGGTCACAACTACAGCAGTTATTTTTACGAATAGCATCGTCCATGTAAAATGGGTTTGTGATCTTGAATTGTTTTGTCGTTGTTTCTTCACAAAAATATACAGTGGAAAATGAGAAGAATAGAGGGGTAGATATGAGCAGACTGAGATAGATAGATAGATAGATAGATAGATAGATAGATAGATAGATAGATAGATATGAATAGACTGACATAGATAGATAGATAGATAGATAGATAGATAGATAGATAGATAGATAATGAACAGACTGATATATATATATATATATATATATATAGATAGATAGATAGATAGATAGATAGATAGATATATAGATAGATAGATAATGAATGAATGAGATAGATAGATAGATAGATAGATAGATAGATAGATAGATAGATATGAATAGACTGACATAGATAGATAGATAGATAGATAGATAGATAGATAGATATATATATATATATATATATATATATATATATATATAGATAGATAGATAGATAGATAGATAGATAGATAGATAGATAATGAACAGACTGAGATAGATAGATAGATAGATAGATAGATAGATAGATAGATAGATATGAATAGATAGATAGATAGATAGATAGATAGATAGATAGATAGATAGATAGATAATGAACAGACTGATATATATATATATATATATAGATAGATAGATAGATAGATAGATAGATAGATAGATAGATAATGAACAGACTGAGATAGATAGATAGATAGATAGATAGATAGATAGATAGATGGATAGATAGATAGATAGATAGATAGATAGATAGATAGATAGATAGATAGATATGAATAAGACTGACATAGATAGATAGATAGATAGATAGATAGATAGATAGATAGATAATGAACGAACTGATATATATATATATATATATATATAGATAGATAGATAGATAGATAGATAGATAGATAGATAGATAATGAACAGACTAGGATAGATAGATAGATAGATAGATAGATAGATAGATAGATAGATAGATAGATAGATAGATAGATAGATAGATAGATGACGCCATTTCTGACCTTAAGACTTTCGTTGGGACCCGGACAGAAATGTGTATACAACAGAAATCAAAGGAATAATAATAATAATAATAATAATAATAATAATAATAATAATAATGCAAACAGTAGTTCACGTCTAAATAATGTAAATAATGCCTGTTCCTGATCACATAAATTTAGACAGAAATAACCGCACGATACATTTTTAAAATAATTATAGTTAATTATAAACATAATCTATTATACGGCCTGCAGCGATAGGTCCGCGTACATGCAACTTAAGATATGACGTCAATGTTGTCCCAAGTAAAATGGAAATAACTAGTCGTCTGGGATTGACCATTTTCATATATAAACATGACCAATTTGCTTGCTTGCCTGCCGGCCTGCCTGCCGGCCTGCCTGCCGGCCTACCTGCCGGCCTGCCTGCCTGTCTGCAGCCAGCCAACCAGCCCAATAAAACAAAAACACCTTATTACTAAAAAGCCGCTACACCCATCCCTGCTGTTGGAACTTGTGCCGTCATAATCGGCTGTCCTGAAGTCTGATTTGTTGAATAGTCCCTAACCTTTCGTTTAGGAACGGCGCTGAGCAGACACCGCCCTCATTGGGACGGATGACATTTAAAGGACACGGGGAGCCGATATGTAAACTTAGTGAGCGGGAGGGAAATTGGCGCCGACCATTCATAGTCGGAGACAGCAACAGAATTCGGGACGAGAAAATGTTTTTACGAAAACACAAAACACAGGAACAAGTACACCACTCTGTTCATATCTATCTATCTATCTATCTATCTATCTATCTATCTATCTATCTAATTAAATTAGTTTATTATTTTATAAATTTATTTAATTTACATGGTCACACGGAAATTGCTATGTTTTGAGATTTTACCTCACCATCAGGCAATGTTGAATAATTTTTCCCACCTGAATCTATTCTGCACATATACAAATCTACCATCCGCCCGTGTATTGAATATTGCTGCCATATCTGGTCGGGTGCCCCTGCTGCTCTCCTTGGGCTTCTTGACAAAATACAAAGGAGGATCTGTAACGTGGTTGATACAGACTTGGCAGACCGGCTGCAGCCGCTTTCTCACCGGCGTGATGTGGCTTCCCTGTGCCTCTTCTACAAGTACTTTCATGGCTTCTGCTCCGATGAGTTTAGATCACTGGTGCCGCCTAAGCAGGAATTTACACGAGATACTAGATTAGCAACTAGGTCCCACCCTTTTACAGTTAAACAAATAAGATGTAACCGTAAATTCTACTCCAACAGCTTCTTTTCTCGCGCTTCCCGCCTGTGGAACTCCCTTCCACAAGTCTACTTTCCCGACAGTTACAATCTCCAGGTGTTTAAATGTAGGGTCAATAGACACCTCCTATCACACTATTCTCAGAACACTCTCATCTACCCAACCCTCATTCTCAGTATCCTTACCCGCCTATCACCCACCCTCTGACATTTCCTATATTTAATCAGCCTTTCTCCACTCTACGTAGCCCCCTGCGCAGTAGTGGCAGTGACATACCTTGCTCGGGGTGAAACGCTTATAAAAAAAAAAACTAAAAAAAAAACTGTGGTGAAAATGATTTACATTTGAATGTAGAAAACAATTCGTTTGTTATTTAAAGAGTTAAATATGGAGGGGAAGACAAAGAAAATGAGATTTTACATGTGTTTAATTAAAGTAATCAGAATAAATTTCGACTATTAAGTTTGAAATTATGGTTTATATGTTTAGCGATGCGGGTTTTTTATTCTTTCAAGCGAGGCGGGTTTTTTCTTTAACGGGAAAGTCATTTTCCTCAGTGTCTAGACTGATTTTCTTCTGGTGCGATGTATACATTATCGCTGCAAGGTTATTTTCTTAGATTTCTATGTATCCCAACCATTTAAAAAAAAAAGAAAAAATTGTTTAATTTTTGATCTATCTATCTATCTATCTATCTATCTATCTATCTATCTATCTATCTATCCTGAGTTATTTCTTTCGAGTGGGTGTCACAGCAATATACCCAGTCAGATTGAGTTGAGACCTCTCTTTCCATTTTCAGTTGTATGATAAACAGTTTAAGTTTGTTACTGGAAACAAACAAATAATAACTGAATATTTTAGCTCCCTGATGCCCCCTCTGCAAAAATTTACTGGGGCTACTAGACTATCGGCTAGGTTCCGCCCTTTTACAGTAAAACTAATCAAATGTAACCTCAACTTCTACTCTTATAGCTTCTTTGCTCGCACTTCCCACCTGTAGACTTCCCTTCCGTATACTTGCTTCTCTGACAGCTACAATCTCCAAGAATTTAAATGCAAAGTCAATTGTCATCTCTTATCTTCTTGACTCACATTCTTTCCATGACAAGCCTTTTATCATGTTCTTCTTCCTTTACACTTCACCCTCAGGCAGCCCTCTTCACCTGTGTTCTCAACCTTTTCTTACTCATTCTCTGACTCCCCTGTAACTTTTTCATCTTTCTCATCACCCACCTCTTATGTAACCCCCTGCGCATCAGTGGCAGTTCTGCTTTGCTTGGATAAAATGATTAGAAAAAAAATAAAGAAAAAAAAAAGATTCATGACAATCAGGGTTACTTCCCCTTGTTTTACATTTTATTCTCTTTATGGACGAACGACAATTTTTGATACATTTTCGAAATGGATTTTAAAATGCTTTCCAAAATGTATGTTTTGTGCTTGTGAATTGTATACATCGGCTAAAATTGAAAATCAATGATTTGCGAATATATAAATATAATTTTTAATCATTGTGAATTTATAAAATACATTTCGGAATACCTTATAGGTTATACTGACCGAATTACACCCTAAGAAGGCCGGTCGGCACAACGACCGAAATGTTGTGATAAAAAGAACAAAGATGAGGACAATAGTCCGAATACAAATGGAGTAAATAATTAAGGGTACGTTTCGGAATTCGCACGTAGGTTAACCAGATCGAATTACAACGAGGAAGGCCGGATGACACAACGCTGACACGTTCTCATAAAAAACAACTACGATGAGAACAATAGTAAAGGGCTCATTTTAGAATTCCCTTTAAGTTACCCAGATAGATTTACACCGGAGGAAAGCCCGAGAACACAACGGCTTTAACTTTGTGATGAAAACAACAATGGTGTTGACAATAGTCCGAATATAGATGGTGTAAATAATAAAGTGTCTATTTCGGATTTTCTTGCATGTTACACAGATCGAATTACACCTGAGAAAGGCCTAATATCAGTCAGTTAAGTGCCATACGAAAGAGACATGACTGACTGGGTAGAAGATTATCCCGCAGTAGGTTGCCATTGCATTCTGCGGTAGACTGGTTGCCGACCAAGGCTATAGAACCCAATCTGACCTGTTATTTAACCCATAACTGGAAGGAAGAGACGGATTAATACCTTTCCCAAGGGTATTTGCGCGTAAGTGAAGGCAATGAATTCAGCTGGAATTCGAACTCGTCTCCC
This sequence comes from Ascarosepion bandense, assembly GCA_037127315.1. Lineage (NCBI taxonomy): Eukaryota > Metazoa > Mollusca > Cephalopoda > Sepiida > Sepiidae > Ascarosepion > Ascarosepion bandense. The sequence goes on along the minus strand of JBBBDQ010001297.1, from coordinate 1,463,328 downwards.
CGATTTCTCGTTCCGAGCCGATATCCATTGCACCACAACGCACATCCTAAACAGCGTAAATAATGATAACTCATCCCAGAAATTCAGACAGAAATTTTGCAGCATACTTTTTATTTACTAGCGCCAATACAAGTCGATTAAAAAATCAATAGTGTTAACACTTCAGTCAGTTAAGTGCCATACGTGAAACACGCTTGGGCGATCATGTCTCGAAAGAGACATGACTGACTGGGGCAGAAGATTATCCCACAGTCGGTTGCCATTGCTTTCTGTGGTAGACTGGTTGCCTGCCAAGGCTATAGAACCCAATCTGTCCTGTTATTTGACTCATAGCTAGATGGGGAAGAGATGTATTATATTATTAAGTAGTAATTAGTGGGGGATTCGTTTATTACTTCATAACAATAGAAAACAGATCCCCCACTTTCTGACCCGTAAATGTTTTAATCATGTTTCGAATTATTATATTCAGTCAGTCACTTAAGTGTCATACGTGATACACGCTTGGGCAATCATGTCCCGAAAGAGACATAACTGACTGGGCAGAAGATTATCCCACAGTTGGTTGCCATTGCTTTCTGCAGTAGACTGGTTGCTTGCCAAAGCTATAGAACTCAATCTGTCCTGTTATTTAACCCATAACTGGAAGGAAGAAACGGATTAATACTTTTCCTAAGGGTATTTGTGCGTAATTGACACACATTTAATTTCTTGCTATCCTTAATTTGCATTTTTATAATCAGATTATAATCGTAAGTCAGCTGGGCTTCTTTTTGTTTTCCTTTTCTTTTATTTCCCTCCTCACCCGCCATCAAAGCAATCCAGAAAATGCCGGCTTTTTCGTTTTACTTTACGAGATTCGAACTTTCCTCCCCCAACCCGTCTCTTGGACCAAACTTGAAATCTTGCCCTGGGTTCGTTGTCGACTTTGCTTAGAGCCGAATTGGAGTATGTCAATAAACTCGGCTTATTATGGACCACTAATAAGCCGAGGCGAACATGTGTAAGCCACAGTCCGGCTCGTTATAGTTGAGCCCTGAATTTCCTGGGTAAATTTACCCTCGCTGTTTATCCACTGTTGGTGTCGGATTGCAGAGCGGAGTGAACACGGCCCGCACGGACGTTCGCGCGCCCAAAAGTGTTGGGAGCAAGTTTAGGGGCGAGTTGTGGGCAAGCGTGCGATAGAGAGAGCGATAAAGAAAGAGAGAGAGAGAGAGAGCGTATAAAAAGGGGGAGTGAGAGATAAAGGAATAGAAGGGAGGAGGAGAGGAAGGGGTTTGTTTGTATTTGCTTCACTATCTTTGGGGTTTCAAGCCTTTCATTTACAGCAGGCCATCGAAGATTCCTTTTCACCTGCCACTTTGCATTTGTTAAATGCTACCTTCGAAAGTTCAATCTTCCGCCATGTTTTTATTTCACACCTATTTCTTTTTATTGTCGTTTTTCTTCGTTATGACTTTAATGTTTTTCTTTCTTTCTGTTTACATTTCGTTCTTTTAACTTTCATTTTTCTTTCTTTCGCTTGTTTATTTTTTTTTTATTTCATCTCAGCTGAATTTTTACATTAATCTTTTTTTCGTGTTTATCTTCATTTTTTCTTTCTATCTTTCTATCCTTTTTATTTTTAATTTTCTTTTTTCGTTCTTTTTTCTATTACGCAGTACTTTTATCGTTTGCTTTTTCTTTCTTCTTATTTTTTTCTTCTTTTTCCTTCTACCTATCTTTTTCTTTTATGATATCTTTGCTTATTTGTTTATTTATTTATTTCAATTTTTGTTCGTTTTCTCTTTCATCTGGTCTTAGATATTTTGTTAGTTTTCTCTTTTTACATCTGTCTCCCTCCTTCTCTCTTTTTTCTTTCTCCCTCGCCTTTTTTTCTTCTTTTTCGTTTGTTTAGCCGTTTGCCCCATTTCGTTCAATATTTCTTTTAAGGTCTTTCTTTCTTTCTTTCTTTCTTTCTTTCTTTCTTTCTTTCTTTCTTTCTCTTGTACTTACCCATTTTCGTTCCCTGCCCATTCCCTGCTCCGTGTTCCACTTCTGTTTCCTCAGTGCTTCCCGCCTTGTTTGCATAACGGAACGGGTACACTCAAATTGCCGACATTTAAAAATTGGCTGATCGCAATTCATCGTCACCTATATCCGGAGAAATAGAGAAAAATTAGAAATGGAAATGAAATTACAATGGATGTCGAACTATTAAAAAAATATCTATCTATCTATCTATCTATCTATCTATCTATCTATCTATCTATCTATCTATCTATCTATCTATCAGTCTGTTCATATCTATCTATCTATCTATCTCAGTTTGTTCATATCTATCTATCTCAGTTTGTTCATATCTATCTATCTATCTATCTATCTATCTATCTATCTATCTATCTATCTATCTATTTCAGTCTGTTCATATCTATCTATCTATCTATCTATCTATCTATCTATCTATCTATCTATCTATCTATCTCAGTCTGTTCATTATCTATCTATCTATCTATCTATCTATCTATCTATCTATTTCAGTCTGTTCATATCTATCTATCTCAGTTTGTTCATATCTATCTATCTATCTATCTATCTATCTATCTATCTATCTATCTATCTATCTATCTAGTCTGTTCATATCTATCTATCTATCTATCTATCTATCTATCTATCTATCTATCTATCTATCTATCTATCTATCTAGTCTGTTCATTATCTATCTATCTATCTATCTATCTATCTATCTATCTATCTCAGTCTGTTCATTATCTATCTATCTATCTATCTATCTATCTATCTATCTCAGTCTGTTCTATCTATCTATCTATCTATCTATCTATCTATCTATCTATCTATCTATCTATCTGAGTCTGTTCATATCTATCTATCTATTTCAGTCTGTTCATATCTATCTATCTCAGTTTGTTCATATCTATCTATCTATCTATCTATCTATCTATCTATCTATCTATCTATCTATCTATTTCAGTCTGTTCATATCTATCTATCTATCTATCTATCTATCTATCTATCTATTTCAGTCTGTTCATATCTATCTATCTATCTATCTATCTATCTATCTATCTATTTATCTATCTATCTATCTATCTATCTATCTATCTATCTATCTATCTACATTGATCCAGTATATAATTCGCTGAATGACTGGCCGTGCATTCTCTTCCCATTTCCGGCTTTCTCAGTGGCAGTAGAATGCCTTGCTTGGGGTGAGATGATTAAAAAAAAAATCTTCATGCAATCCTTCAAAGTGGGTTGGAAGTAACAAATTTGTTTGTGATTTGTCCATCCATGTGTTTTCCGTATCGAAAACATGTTACTAAAATAGAATATAGTAATCCCAACAAAGTTTCAAATTTGATAAGTCGACACTCCACCCACGTCTATTGAACAGGTGTAGAGGCTCATCCCTTGTTCCCTGTTTAGGATGTGGTTTCCGGCTTTCTCTTTTCCAATCTTTTCACTATTACGTAGCCCCCTGCACATCAGTGGCGTTACCGCCTTGCTCGGGGTGATATGATTAAAAAAAAAAACAAAAGCTCTAAATATCTTATTATGCACCAAGAGAGGCAAACTTTCTTTTTCTTTCGCCTATAAATCTGCCCTACACCAACGCGGATCTTGCGCTGTCAATTGTGCCTTCATTAGAGGAAATCTTTTTAGGAATAGTAGAAACGCTGTTACCGTAAGATCAAGACACTCAAGCTATACCATAAGCTATCACACTAATTTATTGATCTTCTTCTTCTTCTTGTGCCATGTCCTTAGACATCCACTTGGTTCAGTCTCTTGTTACTCACAACATTCTTTCTCTTGGCATCTCTCTGCCACCCATTTGCATAAGCCTATCAAGTATGTCTGGCGTTGCTTTTCCCTGTCTCTCTTTCTCTCTATCCGTCCTGTGAGTATTAAATTTTCCAGTCCTTCCTTCCTCATTATTTTTAAATTCAAAACTTTTTAATATTCTTTCCTATATATATTATATGTTATATTATATATTATATATTTATATCATATATGTTTTTATATTAAGTATGAGTTTTCCCTCTATCCGTCCTGTGAGTATTAAATTCTCCAGGCTCCCCTTCCTCATTACATGTCCCAGACACCTCATCTGTCTCTTCCTTATATTAAGTATGAGTTTATATTATATTATATAGATTCAGTCAGTTAAGTGCCATACGTGAAACACACTTGGGCGATCATGCCCCGAAAGAGACATGACAGAAGATTACCCCTCAGTCGGTTGCCATTGCTTTCTGTGGTAGATTGTATGCCAGACAAGGCTACAGAACTCAATCTGTTTTATTATTTAACCCCTACCTAGAGGGAAGAGACGGATTAATACCTTTCCCAAGGGTATTTGCGCGTAAGTGAATGCAATGAATTCAACTAGAATTCGAAATCGGCACCCCGATTTCTCTTTCCGAGCGGATATCCACTGCACCACAACGCACATCCATTATATATATATATATGCCAAACAAGTCTATAGAACCCAATCCCCAATCTGTCTTGTCATTTGACTCATAGCTAGAGGGAGAAGAGATGTATTATATTATTAAGTAGTAATTAGAGGGGGATCAGTTTATTACTTCATAACAATAGAAAACTGACCACCTACTTTATGCCTAATAGAAGCCTTAATTGTTTCCAACTCTTATATTCAGTCAGTCAGTTAAATGCCATACGTGATACATGCTTTGGGCGATCATGTCTCGAAAGAGACATGACTGACTGGGCAGAAGATTATCTCGCAGTAGGTTGCCATTGCTTTCTGCTGTAGACTTGTTACCGACCAAGGCTATAGAACCCAATCTGTCCTGTTATTTAACCCATAACTGGAGGGAAGAGACGGATTAATACCTTTCCCAAGGGTATTTGCGAGCATATGAATGCAAGGAATTCAACTGGAATTCAACAAGGAATCCAAGGAATTCAACTGGAATTCGAACTCGGCTCCACAATTTGTCGTTCCGAGTCGATATCCACTGCACCACAACGCACACCCTCGTTTCCATCCTCTCCAACACCTCGTCGTTAGTCACGTGCTTGGTCCATGGTATATGTAGATTAATTAATGATTATCATAACAAACCGGATATACGACGATAGTCCACAACATATTCAGTCATTTAAAATATCCTAAGAATCGCTTGCGTGAAAATCAATCTTACGAGACGTTGCTATATACTAGTTGCATTCAAGAAGTTCTGAGATATTTTTTTTCAGAGGTTGTTATAAATTTCCTAGATAACGGAAAATACGACACAAAGATCCGAAGGTGAATTGGCATAGCGAAAGACGCGCTCCAGAAGTTTAGTAGAGTATTAAGAGACAGGAAATTTTCGCTAGAAACAAAGAAAAGAGAACTGGATTGCTATGTAATGTCAGTTTTTCAATATGGCAGTGAATGCTGGACAATATCATCAAAGATGAAGGAAAAACTTGAAGCAACTGAAATGTTGTTCTACAGAAGGATGCTGCAAATATCATGGATCGAGCATGTGAGTAATGGTGATATTTTAGAAATGATGGAAACAAAAAGGAAATTAGTACTGAGCATCAGGAAGAGACAGCTAAAGTTTTTGAGACATGTAATGAGGAAGGATGGCTTGGAGAACCTGATACTAACAGGCCAGGTAGAAGGAAAAAGAGACAGGGAAAAGCGGCGGAGAGCATATTTGAAGGACTTGATCAGGTGGATGACAGAACGAGGGTTGTGTGATGTAAAAGGAGAAAGCGTGCTAAGGTCCACCAGGGATAGGAAGACATGGAAAGCCATAATCGCCTACATCCTTAAAGGACAGGGCATATAGAAGAAGAAGAACAAGATGAAGAGGAAGAGGAAGAAGAAGAAATGATTATAATTTTATTATATAATGACATTTGTCATTCCAGACTGAATGGGAACGTTGTAAAAGCTCTTTGAACACTCTCCTAAACAAGGCTTATCACAGCGGACGTGAAGACAATTATGGAAGCTCAATATGCTATAATGTTTTGTATTAAGCTAGGCAAAATGCTACAGAAACGTATGAACTGATCTAGACTGCTTGTGGATTAACGTGTAAAAGCCGAATATTTGATTATTTTCTAGAACGAGAGATTACGGACGATGAAGTGGATGTGAGAGACGATGAAGTGGATGTGAGAGACGATGAAGTGGATGTGAGAGACGATGAATGGATGTGGGAAGAAGATAATGCGGACGTCTATCTTCATGTGTCTCTCAATGCACTAAACATACGGTTTGAAGTTGGTGTGGAAATTTTACACAGAATTATTCATGAACATCTTCTTCTTCTATGTGCCCTGTCCCTTCAGGGCGTAGGCGATCATGGCTCTCCACGTCTCCCTATCCCTTGTGGCTCTTAGTATGTTTGCTCCTGTTGCTCCTGGCAATCCACCTGATCAGTCCCTGCAAATATGTTATCCGCTGCCTTCCTCTGTCTCTCCTTCCTTCTATCTGTCCAGTCAGTATCAGGTTCTCCAGGCTCTCCTTCCTCATTGCATGTCCCAGGAACTTCAGTTGTTTCTTCCTGATGCTCAGGATCAATTTCCTTTTTGTTGCCATTCTTTCTAACACCTCGTCGTTGCTTGTATGCTCAGTACACGATATCCGTAGCATCCTTCTGTAGAACCACATTTCGAAACATCATAAAAAAAAAATTGCGGAAAGTTTGTTTCCGGGCTGCACAGTTAGGAATAGAAGATTGAGGACATTAGGATGATGGTTGATGGACATGAAAACTGTCACTCGGCCTCCCTACGTTACAAACCTTGCTGTCTGTGACAGGCAGGCGTCCTGAAGACATTGATGAAATGAAGGAGGCTGTGACAAGGAGCCAGGACGTCTTCACTTTGGATGACTTTCATAGGGTATTCACGTCGTGGCAATAAGACAAAAAGTGAATTGAAGTCAGACGATTTTACTTAGAAGGATTTTAGAGTTTTTTTCTTCTTTGAAATTAATTGTCTCCCCTGAAAAGAATTAAAAACTTCAGAATGTACCTAGTATTCATGAAGGAACAATCTGTTCTGGAAAGAAAACAGTTGAGAATTAAATACTATTGAAAGAGTTTGTGTTTTGTGTGGCCGTCGCATTCATGATATTACGCATACCCATTTTTGCAAGTCAATGTCAATCTTTATTGACTCTCATGAAAACCACACCTATAACTACATTTTTGACCCTCATGCAAAACACACGTAATTACACCCTTTTGACTCTCATGCAAATCCCAACTATACCTACATTTTTGACCCTGATGCAAGCCACACCTAAATACACCTTTTGAACTCCTGTACAATCCGGACCTGTATCAACTTTTTTTTACTCTTGTGCAAACCACACCTACGTCTACATATTTAACCTACGGGCAAAGCAAATATATGTCTACCTATTCAGTTTGACTATAATTTTTATTCTCTACTGTAACTAGATACTTAATTCAAACGGCACTGTTCTCTTCTCTATCGCATTTATTTTTAAATATCCCAATTTCTTTACTTTTAAATATCGTAATTTATTTATTTTTAATATCGTATTTTTTTAATTTTTAAATATCGAAAATTCTTTATTTTTAAGTATCTCAATTTCTTTATTTTTAAATATCGTAATTTGTTTATTTGTAAATATCCTAATTTCTTTATTTTTAAATATTCCAATTTCTTTATTTTTAAATATCCCAATTTATTTACTTTTAAATATTCCAATCTCTTTATTTTTAAATATTGCAATTTCTTTTTTTTCAAATATTCCAATTTATTTATTTTTAAATATTCCAATCTCTTTATTTTTAAATATCGCTATTTCTTTTTTTTTAAATATTCCAATTTATTTATTTTTAAATATTCCAATCTCTTTATTTTTAAATATTGCAATTTCCTTATTTTTAAATAGCCCAATTTCTTCTGTCGGAAATTCTGATGTACTGTATGATCCTGGACGTTAATTTATTCGTTTTCAAAAAAAAAAAAAAAAAAAAAAAACACTAAAAAACACAAAAACGAAAAAGCAAAACAAAAACAAAACAAAAAATCAACAAAAAAACTATGAAGTTAATTCAGCATAACAATGTGGGGATAAAAACAAGAAAACAAAACAAAAAACAAAAACTCTATAACAGCAAATGCGAGTCCTTCATCATGGTATCATGGTTAACAAATTGATTTCATAGACTAATGAGCACTTGCTGAAGATTGAACCCTCTTCAGTCTTTAGTGAGTGCCCCGTTCTACTGGTTTTGTACAAAACTATTAAACAACAGCAATTTTTAAATTACACTTCCACACAAGCTCTAACGAGCAATCCGTTCCTACAGAGAATTTCTACTGATTTGTAAGCTCAATTCTTCATAGGTGCTCAACTAGTGTAGCCTTGTGCCTGACAAACTAAGCTTAGTAAATATCTGTAGTGAATGGTTGTTCCAGCTTTGAGGTTTCGTATTTGACAATGAAAAGTAATTAAAAAAGGACAGATATGATTTTTAATTTTTAAAAGAAAAATGTCTGAATAAAAAACCTGAATTTGCTGGGTAATTTAAAAGTGGCGGGAAAAGTGGGAATGGAAGATGGTAAAGGCGGGGGAGTAAAAACTAGGACGACGAAAAGAAAAAAGAAAATGAAAAAAAGGTTGGGGTTGAAATATCTGTGAGGATTGATGATGAAGATTAGACTATGTCTATGTGTCAGAATTCAGAAAAAGGTACTTTATTTCCTTGACTGCCTAGGACTTATTCGTTCCTTGAAACAACGACTCCGGCAAAGAGTATTCTTCGAGACTTGCGATTACTTTTCTGTCATGGGTATTTTTGTCCTTTTTTTTTTCCTCTTGTGTTGTGGTGCAGTGGATATCGACTCGGAACGACAAATCGGGGTGCTGAGTTCGAATTCCAGTTGAATTCATTGCATTCACTTACGCATAAATACCCTTGGGAAAGATATTAATCCGTCTCATCCATCCAGTTATGGGTTAAATAATATGACAGATTGGGTTCTATAGCCTTGTCTGGTATCCAATCTACCGCAGAAAGCAATGGCAACCTACTACGGGATAATCTTCTGCCCAGTCAGTCATATCTATTTCGAGACATGATCGCCCAAAGCGTGTATCACGTATGGCACGTAAATGACTGACTGAACATAATAATTGGAAACAATTAAAGATTCTACTAGGCATAAAATGGGGGATCAGTTTTATATTATTATGAAGTAATAAACATATCCCCCACTAGTTACTACTTAATAATATAATACATTTTCCCCCCTCTAACTATGAGTCAAATAATAGAACAGATTGGGTTCTATAGCCTTGGCTGGCAACCAGTCTACCGCAGAAAGCAATGGCAACCTACTGCGGAATCATCTTCTGCCCAGTCAGTCATGTCTCTTTCGAGACATGATCGCCCAAAGCTTGTATCACGTATTGCACTTAATTGACTGAGTATTCATCCACTTTATTGAGAATAGCGTACTATATTTCTCTTTCGTTATACCTTCCCTATAACTCCTTCCCCCTCCCCCCTTATCTCCCTACGCAGGTACCTACCTTACCGTTGTTTTATGCCTACACTTTTCTGGTCTGCCTTTATATTTTTCCCATTATTATCTATATATTTCTTTCTTAAAAACTGTAATAATAATAATAATAATAATAATAATAATAATAATAATAATAATGGCTGTTATGGATGTAAAGACCAATTGCTTGTTAACAAAATGATCCTGGAAAACTGCTATAGTACAAAGAAAAATCTTAGTACTGCCTGGATAGATTATCGTAAGTCATTTGATAGTGTGCCACATTCCTGGGTTTTAAAGACTTTAAATATATACACGATATCACCCGTCATCATCAATTTCATCAAACAGTGCATGTCTATATGGAAAACAACCCTTTACCTAAATCATATAAATGGAACCTATAAGTCTGATGAAATAAACATCAAAAGAGGTATATTTCAAGGTGATTCTTTGTCTCCATTACTATTCTGCATATCATTAATAGCACTAACCAGTCAACTTAATAAGACAGAATGTGGTTATAAAATAGGTCAAAAGAAAATAAGCCATCTATTTTACATGGATGTCTTAAAGTTGTATGATAAGAATGATAATGAGCTGGAAGGGCTTCTGCAAACTGTAAAATGCTTCAGCGAAGACATTGGAATGAAATTCAATTTGAATAAATGTGCTAAAGCTACAGTTTTACGTGGATCAATACAAGAAACATCCTAAATTAACTTAGACCCTGCTGTAACAATAAAAGAATTGAAACCAGAAGAAGCTTATAAATACCTCGGTGTAAATGAGAGTGAAAACATTCACCATAAAAAAATGAAAGAAATAGTGCGTAAAGAGTACTATAGAAGGCTACGAATGATATTAAAAACTGAATTGAATTCTCAGAACAGAGTTATGGCCTTGCAATCCCAGTTGTCCAATGTAGCTTCAACATCTTAAACTGGACTTTAAACGATATCAGGCGAATGGATTCTAAAACATGAAAGCTTCTTTCTAAGCATAAGATGCATCATCCAAAGGCTGATGTAGACCGTCTATACATACCCCGTAAAGAAGGTGGAAGAGGTCTTATTCAGCTGGAATTGTCATACAAGACAACAACTATTGGCTTACTAACATACATAGAAACAACAAAGGATTGGATGATACAATTAGTCAAGCAACATGAAGAAAGAAAGAAAAATATTCAATAATAAAAGAAGGCAGTAAATACAAACAAGATTTACAGTTAGTAGATTCTGTAGAAAAGCAAAACAGAAGCCAAGAACCAACTATTGCGGCAAAAAATATGAAAATGAAAGCCAAAGATAAAGCTCTTGAACAGATGAAACAGCGCTGGCAAGACAAACCTCTGCATGGCCAATATCCAGAACGTGCCAATAAATCCAATGTTGATAAAGTTAATACTCATCGATGGTTACGTGCATCTGGATTAAAGTTTGAAACTGAAGGCTTTATTCTTGCAGCACAAGACCAAAGTCTTTTCACTAGAAACTTTCAGGCAAATATTATGCATAATAATATGGATCCAAAATGCAGGTTTTGTGATAAACACCAAGAAACAATAGACCACCTAATCTCAGGCTGTTCTGTGCTTGCCCCAAATGAATATAAAACTCGCCACGATAGAGTTGGGCAATATTTACATTGGACAATGTGCAAACACTATGGAAAATCTGTAAACAAACACTGGTATGAACATCACCCAGCACCAGTTACAGAAATAGAAGATGTAACCATTCTATGGGATTACACCATCTACACAGACAGAAAAATTGAAGCAAACAGGCCAGACATTATTGTTAAAAACCAGAAGGAGAAAACTTGTCTATTAATTGATATGGCTTGTCCAGCGGATTGTAACATAGCAATCAAGGAATTTGAAAAACTGTCAAAATATAAAGACCTGGAAATTGAAATAGAAAAAATGTGGAAATTGAAAACAAAAGTTGGGCCAGTGATAGTAGGTTCACTTGGAATGATAAAAAATGGAACAAAACAACACAGTGAAAGAATACATGGAAACCCCAGCTTAAGAGATATACAAAAAATTGTCTTATTAAGTACAGCCCACACACTAAGGAAAACTTTATGTAATGCTAGGGATGATAGGGAAGATAGAAAAACATGAAATGGAGCCATAACAACACGCCACGACCTGCCTTAGGTCTCCACGCAGACTTGGTTGGTAGTGAGACCAAAGCAGAAATCGAAATATGATGAAAAATGACATAATAATAATAATAATATGAGACTGAAGGCTTTATTCTTGCAGCGCAAGACCAAAGTCTTTTCACTAGGAACTTTCAGACAAATATTGTACACTAGCAGTATAGCCCGGCGTTGCTCGGGTCTAATGAAAGCTTTAAAACTAATCCATGGTCCTGGAGCTCAGACTCTTTGGACGTTGACACGAAAGACTAAAAAGCAATAGTTGTTTCCAGTTAAAGTGAAACTGTAGACTGAAAGAAAAATGAATGGATGTAAGTCAAATTTTGATTTCCTGGTATCGATATCAAATAAGTTTTTTTCGTCGTAAACTGAATTTTGAAGGCTAAATAAGTCCTCTGATTAAATACTATCATGGTTGAGACTAAGAACTACAATTATACCTACTTAGAGCCAAACCGAAGCAAAAACTAAAACAAAAGGGCTGAAAAACTGATTTTGATCAGACCCGATAGGATATCGGGGTATCGATTTCCAATATCGGAGTCAAATAAGTCATCCAAGGATAGAACTGCAACCTTGAAACTTCTGAATATCGTTTCTTATGAGTGTATGAAATTTGATTAAAATCGGACCACTCTTTCTATAACCCAACTTTTTCGATTATCGATTTTTGATATTTATCGGAGGTACCTCGACACAAAACCTAGCTAAGAACACTCGCAGACGCTCACAGTAGAACTGTGTAAATTTTCAAGATAATCGGTTCAGCCGCTTTGGAGTCTATAGTTAACGGACACACACACACACACACACACACACACACACACACACACACACACACACAAATTTTCATTTATAAATAAGTTTAGATAATAATATCTAATCTCAGGATGTTCTGTACTTGCCCCAAATGAATATAAAAATCATCACGATAGAGTGCGGCAATAGTTACATTGGACAATGTGCAAACAGTATGGAAAATATGTAAACAAACACTGGTATGAACATCACCCAGCACCGGTTACAGAAATAGAAGATGTCACCAGACGGACAAATTGGAGCAAATAGGCTGGACATTATTGTTAAAAACCAGAAAGAAAAGAAATTGCCTATTAATTGATATGGTTTGTCCAGTAGATTGTAACAAGGAATTTGAAAAACTGTCAAAATATAAAGACCTGGAAATTGAAATAGAAAAAATATGGAAATTGAAAACAAGAATCGTACAAGTGATAGTAGGTGCACTTGATAAAAAAATGAACAAAACACACTGAATCTAGGTTTTCGGCTTACATAAGCCATTTTCAAAGATGTCAATAACATTATAGTATAACAGTTCACGGACAAACAATAATGACAGTCTGTTTTTGTTTACATGTAAGATTTTCAAGATTTGTCCGAGAATTGTTATACTATAACGTAATTGATATCTTTGAAAATAGCTTATGTAAGCCGAAATTATGTATCAATATTGTGATTTTCTTTCTTCGTTTAATGGTATTAAACTTATCAGACAATATGAAAAAAATTTACATAAAATAAATCGACAAAACTTGTCTATATTATTTAATGAATCATGCATCAATGAAAAAATGCTACCTAAATACACACAGTATATATATATATATATATATATATATATATATATATATATATATATATATATATATATAAATGCTAAGTTATCAAAAAACCCTCCGTATATACGCGGGAGGAAAAAATGGTTGTAAAAAAAGAAAGAGCTAAGCACATGAAAAAGAAAAAGAAAGAGCTAAGCACATGAACATCAGCCAAAGAGATTTAGACCGAGCCAGTACGTAGCCCAAAGAAAAAACCCGAAATGAGTAATCAATAACAAAAAAGCACTCAATACTTAAGCCTTTACTTATTTACTTATATATATATATATATATATATATATATATATATATATATATATATATATATATCTTAGTCTTCCACATACAAAACTTTTTTCCTTGTATCACAGCTCATCTGTGTGGCTAGACACATCCACTTGCTTTTGACCGGGATCCAAACTCAACCGATTTGGTGCTATAGGCGAATGGAAATCAGAGAAGCGAAATTTTAACGTGTTGTATATAAGCAGTGTATACACAGGCCAGTCATCGAAAGAAGTCGATTCATTTCTGAAGAGTAATGCATATATCGCAGAAGTGGAAAATGTTTTAAAATTTTCTTCTCTAGAGAGCTCAATCATAATGCGAGCATAATATATTAGTCCTGACGAACCGTTTAGGTGAAACGTAGGTAGGTTCGTCTGGCTCATTAGGTGCTATTTATTTAGTTTGCTCTACCTTTGTTTTAAGCGCTTTCTGTTAGATGATTAGTCATGTTGGGTCTTTTTCTTTGGGTTTCGTGCTGATTTCGGTCCGAACACATTTGACTGTCTTTCATGCACTAAGCTCTTTTTTTACAACCATTTTTTCCTTCGTTCGATAGTTTTCGAGGAAGGTTTTCGAGACGAGTATAAACATAATCTCGTTTATATATATATATATATATATATATATATATATATAATAACAAAACCGACTCTCTACGTATCCTAATCCTAAAATTTTACACAAGTAAATTTTGAGGACCACGAATAACCGGCAGAATCTAACATACTGTTCCTCCCGGTAATTTTTTTTTTTTCGAACCTCCCCTTCCCCACTTGGGTTAGTCTTTGCTAGATGTGTCTATTTATTTGATTAGTCGTTGGTCTGCCTTTGCCCTGACGAGCCGTTGTGCGAAACCGCGGTAGGTCTTGGCGATCTTGCGATTTTTTGTCGTGTATATATATATATATATATATATATATATATATATATATAAGTATTGAACTGTTTTCGTATACCAGTAGTTACTTTCTACTCCAATAAATTGAGTAAAAATAATTATAAGAATACATATATGTTCGCAAATATATGCAGACACACGCCCGAACACACACACACACACACACACACACACACACACACACACACACACACACACACACACACACATGCACACACGTGCTTGTATGAGCATTCACACACGAATTGCACCGCACTGACGAAGAGACACATTTACGAGCGTGGACAAACTATCACATACGGACAAGCATGCAAGAACGCTCAAAGCCTACTCAGTGGCTGAAGTAGTTGTTCATATCTCAGTCATACATATGAGTAGTGCTCTTGCCAAGATAAGGATCTAGTATTTCAAATACATATCTCCAAAGCATGTATGCCATCTCCAATTTGAATAAATTGGCGTCCCACATACTATTGTAAGTTAGCAGCTAGAACGATGACGGGAGACCGGGCCGACTCCAGGGTCGTCCCCGGTGACGTGAAAGGAGGGACGGTGACTTCGGATAAGCCCCCTTAACCCATCCCCCAGCGCCTGCTTCCGACGAGTCACCCCAGAGACCGACCGCTGCCTCCTTTACGCCGCTGAAGCAACCCAACCCCAGCTCCTACTCCACCTCCTCCAACCCGAACGCGCACGATCGCAACATCGCCGCCTACGGACCGCTACGACGCTTTGAACTTACGCAGCAAATAATATTATATATAAAAGTCTTACTTTGTCATACTACAAATGATAGTAACGTCTTCAAACATAAATGTACTGGATAATAAAATAACGATAACACAGAGTGTAATTTTATTAAAATATCTATAAAAGTAATGTCCATAGAAGCTACTTTACTGTAATCTTATATTATATTAAGCGGCGTATGCACAGACCATAATCAAAATACTATACGCTATTTTGTGAGAGATTTTGAAAGAGATGTTTTTTATTACTGAAAAATCATGGTTCCTGTGTCCATTGTAAACAGAAAAGACCAAGTGTGTAAAAACAGAAATTTTGTTATTAGGTCGTGGGATACGACAACAAATCAAACTATTTTTACTATATTGTACAGTACACCCATTTATACACACACATAATTACGGCTACAACCACCAGCTTAAGCTGCTACTGATATGAGAATGCTATAGGCTCTTTCCTTCTACTCTCTCACTCTTTACTACCCTTCCGATTGGCAAAGGTGAGAGAAAGGCTGAGGAGAGTAGCGTTTAAAAATATAGAGGGGAAGGAAAAACTCGTATAGAGAGTAAGTGGCGTAACGGACGGTGGAACTAATTAAGTAACCAACTAAGGAAGGAACAAGCAGAATTATTATATGATATATAATCATTTCACCCTAAGCATCAGTGCGCACTAGGTTACAGCGAGAAAAACAGGCTATAGGAGGTGTCGAAGAAAGGATAAAGGAAGGATGGAATACAAGGAGATAAAAGATGCAAATTGACGTGACATTTAAAGTTTTGGTTACTGTAGCTATCAGGGATGCAAGTAAATGAAAGGTGGAAAGTGCGAGAAAAGAAACTGTCAAAGTTAAAGAGGCGATTACATTGCAATTCCTTCTTTTGATTTTATTGAGAGCCTCGCGATGAATCGCAGGGGCACCCGACCAGATAGTCAGTCAGTTTAGTGCCATACGTGAAACACGCTTGGGCGATCATGTCTCGAAAGAGACATCACTGACTGGGCAGAAGATTATCCCGCAGTAGGTTGCCATTGCTTTCTGCGGTAGACTGGTTGCCAGCCAAGCCTATAGAACCCAATCTGTCCTGTTATTTAACCCATAACTGGAAGGAAGAGACGGATTAATACCTTTCCCAAGGGTATTTGCGCGAAAGTGAATGCAATGAATTCAGCTGGAATTTGAACTCTGCTCCCCGATTTCTCGTTCCAAGCCGATATCCAGTGCACCACAATGGTAACATTGTTTAATGCACGAACGAATGGTAGATTTATAAATGTGCAAGATGGATTCTGACAGAGTTTAACGCGCATGTTCGGAACGTATATGTGCATACACACATTTACATACACGCCAAAATGCACGCTGCATCATGACATTAAGATGAATGACAATCTGTATGCATTTTAGTTGCAGAATTTCTGTGAAGCGTGTATATGTGCCAGGTCAAATAACCGAGTGACTTTTCACGATTGAACTAATGCATGACTATTCGTGTTTTCCAGTGCAGGAGAATGTCACAGTATGGAGCGATCAAATTTGCACGACAAATTAAGACTTGTTTGCCTCTGCACATTCTACGTCTTGATTGTCACATTGCGCATGTCTGTGCAACTGCGCATTAGTGACTTTTTGTGTGTGTGTGGAGGGTCATGAATATGTCTGCATGCTCTTGCGATTAACTTGTTTTTTAGCGGGAGTTAATGTGCCTTGTCCTTTTTGTTTTGTAAAAATCATTTGGTTGAATCATTACGTGTGTGTCGGTGTGCGTGCCTTGAGCGTGCGTGTGTGAATTCGCAGTTGTGCCAGGCTTATGAATACGGAAGAAACAGCATATTAAAACTTTAAAGATGTTTAATAGCATGAAGGAAAGGAGATAAAAAATGCATTTTAAAGTCATTGTCATCACCTAATATATAAGACAATTTTGGAAACATTTATTTTGAAATTTTTATGCCAAGGAATCAGTGTCATCGAAAAGGTGGATTTTCTTTCAGAAAAACATACATTAGCGAGAATGAAAGGGACTTATGTTAATCTTACGTTTATTTGAATTTTGAGTTTGTTTAATAGCATATCAACCTATATTGGTAATTTAATGCCAAAAAGGTGGGATTTTAAGTTATTTTTTAATGTTCGGTTATATGGAGAAGGTTGATTTGGTCATTGACTGATGATGAAATTTCTATTTTTTATTTTAGAAAAATAAAGTTTCTTCTAGTCTTGTATTCAAAAATGTATTGTGGCAGAAATTTTCTTTTCCTTCAAAAATGTTTTACGGTAATAATTTTTTTCTCCTTCAAAAATGTATATTTTTCTATAAAAGTCTATTTTATATATATATATTTCTATAAAGGTGTATTTTTATACTTTCATAGTGTTTTGACCCCAGTTTGGGGGTTAACTATCTGCCCATAACCGGGATCCTAGCGAGTGCTACCACTCCGGGTGCGAGTGAACCTAGGAACAACAGCAATTCAGAGGTAGTTCCATGCTCCTCACAACTACCCAAACAGAGGCTTTGCTACCGGATTCTTACGTTAATCTTAGTGGCTTCAATTTTTTATGCCATTGTTTTTAAATTAAATAATTTTAACTCATTTATGTGGTAATCACGACGTGGAATGAATGTCGACTTGGAATGAGAAATCGGAGAGCCGAGTTCGAATTCCAGTCGAATTCGTTGCATTCACTTACGCACAAATACCATTGGGAAAGTTATTAATCCATCTCTTCTCCCTACAGCTATGGGTTGAATAGCAGAACAGATCGAGTCGTATAGCCTTGGTTGGCTACCAGTCTATCGTAGAACTAACACAACCTACTACAGGAAAATCTTCTGCTTAGTCAGTCATGTCTTGAAAGATACATGATCGCCCAACCGTGTATTGCGTATGGCAATTAACTGACTGACTGATATACATCAGCGCATCATTAATCGTTTTTTTTTAAATCATCTCACCTCAAGCAAGGCATTCTACTGCCACTGTTGCGCAGGGGGTTACATTGGGGAAAGTGATGAGAAAAAGGGGGTTAGTTATAGGAAATGTCAGGAGGAGGGTAATAGACGGATAAGAATACCGAGGATAGGGGTAGAGTAGATGGAAAAAGAGCTTGTGAGAATAGATGCGAGTTAGTGAGATAGGAGATGTCTATTGACCTTACATTTAAATTCCTGGAGATTGTAGCCATCGGGGAAGCAAGTATATGGAAGGGAATTCCACAGGCGGGAAGTGCGAAAAAAGAAGCTATTAGAGTAGAAATTGCAATTACATTTTATCGGTTTCATTGTAAAAGTCTAGTCTAGTAGCTCGTGCAAATTCATACCTAGGGGGCACCAGTGATCTAAGTTCATTGGAGCAGAAGTTGTGAAAGTATTTATAGAAGAGACACAGGGAAGCCACGCCACGCCGGTGAGATAACGACTGCATCCGAGCTACCAAGTTGGTATCGATCACATTACAGATTCTCTGTTGGATTTTGTCAAGAACCCTGAGGTGAATAGCAGAAGCAACCGACCAGATGTGACAGCAGTAGTCAATACACGGGCAGATGGTAGATTTATATATGTGCAGGATGGACTCAGACGGGAAAAACTTCCTGGCCCTGCACAGTGAAACGACCTTCTTAGCAGCGGATTTAGCAATAGATTCGATATAGTCATTCCACTTGAGGTTCGCTGAGATTGTGAGGCCAAGGAGGCGTAGTGTTTTACTCTCAGGGAGGCAAGCCTGTTCCATGCTAAAGGGGGGTATGAGCGATTGTCTACGATAGTTAATAGATAGAAGCTTTGTTTTGGAAGCATTCAAATTTACGAGCCATTTCTTACCCCAGTCCACCACAGATTTGAGGTCCTTCTCAAACTCGGTATCGAGATTTGCTTTGTCAACCTCAGCAGATTTTTGCTCGAGGCTAGAGTAAACGGTGGTGTCATCAGTGCACATGCCGACTTGGGATCTTATTACATCGGGCAGATCGTTTAATCAGATCATTTTTTCAAACACTGTGAGAACAAATATTCAAAATCGACAATGTTTTTAAATTAAATGTTAATAATTTTAACTCATTTATGTGATAATCAAGACGTGGAATGAATGTTAACTTGGAATGAGAAATCGGAGAGCCGAGTTCGAATTCCAGTCGAATTCGTTGCATTCACTTACGCACAAATACCATTGGGAAATTCATTAATCCATCTCTTCTCCCTACAGTTATGGGTTGAATAGCAGAACAGATCGGGTCGTATAGCCTTGGTTGGCTAACAGTCTATCGTAGAACTAACGCAACCTACTACAGAAAAATCTTCTGCTTAGTCAGTCATGTCTCGAAAGAGACATGATCGCCCAATCTTTATTAGAGTGTTATCTTTTTAATCTCATCAGTAGAAACTGATTTTCAATCTCTGATCTACAATTATTTTTAATTATTCTTGAAGTGACAAATTTTTCATTTTTCCCTGCTTCTGCCAATATAACTAGGGACATTTTGATGACCGCCTATAACAACTTTTAAAATCGTTTACCTGGAAATTTTGATAACAATATCCAGATCTTTGATTATAAAAAGCACATAGTTTTAATTTATTTTAAATAAACTGTTTAGGAACGGCAGGTTTTTAAAACAATAGCCGCTTGATAGTATTATCTGTTACTAAACGGTTTTGTATTTGTCTATATTTCTGAGATGATGTAGTATTTACAGTATTTATATTATTCGGACTATTGTCCTCATCTTTGTTGCCATTTGTACGACGTTTAATAATAAATCATTCTATTTGTCTATATATCTGAGATGAGGTAGTATTTATAGTATTTACATTATTCGGACTATTGTCCTCATCTTTGTTGCCATTTGTACAACGTTTAATAATAAATCATTCTATTTGTCTATATTTCTGAGATGAGGAAGTATTTACAGTATTTACATTATTCGGACTATTGTCCTCATCTTTGTTGCCATTTGTATGACGTTTAATAATAGATCATTCTATTTGTCTATATTTCAGAAATGAGGTAGTATTTACAGTATTTACATTATTCGGACTATTGTCCTCATCTTTGTTGCCATTTGTATGACGTTTAATAATAGATCATTCTATTTGTCTATATTTCTGAGATGAAGCAGTATTTACAGTATTTACATTATTCGGACTATTGTCCTCATCTTTGTTGTAATTTGTACGACGTTTAATAATAAATCATTCTATTTGTCTATATTTCTGAGATGAGGTAGTATTTATAGTATTTACATTATTCGGACTATTGTCCTCATCTTTGTTGTCATTTGTACGACGTTTCGGCCATTGTACGCTCCGAACTCTTATGACAATCACTGGGGTATATGAACTTCAATCCTTGCGTAGTAGTGCCTCTTCTGGTAGTCATGAGTTATTTCCCTCTAATCCTGTAAGTTACTTGTTCAACACTGCTGTAGCCTGGTACTGAACTCACAACTCTTTGGGTGAAGTCACAGGAGCTAACCAACGTCTATATCCACTGCACCGTGGAGCGAATTAAGCGGAAAGGCGGCCTGGTAAAAGGTCGGGGTACCTGGCAGAACGGATCTGATATTGCAATAC
>JBBBDQ010001297.1:1402500-1440000 GCA_037127315.1 Ascarosepion bandense | reverse complement strand
ATACATTGTTTGGCTTTTGGAAGGCATCTTTCGCTATCCCAATGCACCTTCGAATTTCAGTGTTCCCCTTTCCGTCTTCTGTTGAAAAACTTCCCAGATATTTAAATGTTTGTATTTTTTTTTCTCATAATCATATCGCCCCAAGCAAGGCATTTTATTGCCACTGTTTTGCAGGGAGTTACATAGGAGAAAAGTTATGAGAAAGAGTGACAGGTTATAGGGGGTTTCAGGAAGTGGGTAAGAGAAGGATGAGAATACTGATAAGAGTGGAGTGGATGGAGAAGGAAGCAGGAGAGAAAGGATTCAGGTTAGTGAGATAGGAGATGACTATTGACTTTACATTTAAATTCTTGGAGATTGTAGCTGTCGGGGAAGCAAGTAAAAGGAAGTGAATTCCACAGGCGGTAAATGCGAGAAAAGAAGCTGTTGGAGTAGAATTTGCGTTTACATTTTATTGGCTTCACAGTGAGGGGTTGGGACCTAGTTGCTAGTCTTGTGGCTCGAGTAAATTTATATATAAGAGGCACCAGTGAGCTAAGTTCATCGGAGCAGAAGCCGTGAAAGTGTTTGTAAAAGAGACAAAAGGAAGCCACATTGCGCCGGTGAGAAAGTGACTGTATATGAGTTGCCAAGTTGAGATTGATCACATAACAGATTCTCTGTTGGATTTTGTCAAGGACAACTAGGTGGATAGCAAGAGCACCCGGCCAGATATGGCAGTAATACTCAATGCACGGGTGGATGGTAGATTTATATATGTGCAGGATTGTTTCAAGCGGAAAAAGCTTCCTGACCCTACACAGAGAACCGACTTTCTTAGCAGCGGATTTAGCTATGGATTCTATATAGTCATTCCACTTGAGGTCTGTTGTGAGAGTTAAGCCGAGGAGACGCAGTGTTTTGCTTTCAGAGAGACTAGCCTGATCCATGCTAATAGGGGGTAGGAAAGATTGTCTGTGATGGTTAATAGATAGCAGCTTTGTTTTGGAATTTGTTTGTTTTGGTATTTGTTTGATTTTGGTATCTCTAATATGTGATTTACATATAGGGCTTTTCTTTTTCTTAACAACTATGCATTCGTTTTTTGTTTTTTGCTTTTTGCATTAGATGTTAGTTCCTTCCGCTTTTCTTCCTTATCTTCTGCAAATGTTCCTGCAATTCCTTTTCTTCTTGCAATTCCTTTTCCGTGTCTGAAATCAACACTGTGTCATTTGCATATCTTAGCTGTTCAAATCATGGCCGCCAAAACTGAATCCCGGTCGAACCTCTAATTCCCCCAGAATGGCTTCACTGTAGAGGGTGAATAATTCTGTATTATGTGTCGATGCAACGCCACCCTTTAATTCGCTGATTCATTTACCCGCGCTCAACTCATTGGATAAACAATTTATAATTTCGTGCGACTAAACTGGCATCAAGGTCCCACCCATTTACCTTCGAAATAATTAAATTTAACCGATTCTTCTACTATAACAGTTTCTTCTCACGCACTTCCCGTTTGTAGAACTCACTTCCATTTACATGCTTCAATCTCCAAAAGTTTAAATACAATATCAATTGGTATCTTTTATCTACTTGATTCCCATCCATATCTTATCTTTTCTTCGACATCCCAATAGCTACAATCTCCAAAAGTTTAAATGCAACTTCAATTGCCATCTTTTATCTACTTGATTCCCTTCCATCTCTTATCTTTTCTTCGACATCCCCTGTAGCTTTTTATTTTCTCGCTGTAACGCCCCTGCACACTAGTGACATTTCTGCCTTGCTTGGGGTTATAATTTTTTCTGATGAGCAAGAATGGAAAATGTTGGCAAAAAGTGAAATGATGAAAGTTCTTAGCAAAATATAAAAAGAAAAATTAAATCTTTTGTGCATAAGATATTTTTCATTATAGAAAATATCAGAATTGTTCTATTTATATTTCAGTCCTTGTTTGGCTACTGTTTTCATAACACACGGTCCTCGAGGAAGACAACAACACGAATA
Organism: Ascarosepion bandense; assembly: GCA_037127315.1. Taxonomy (NCBI): domain Eukaryota; kingdom Metazoa; phylum Mollusca; class Cephalopoda; order Sepiida; family Sepiidae; genus Ascarosepion; species Ascarosepion bandense. The sequence continues at coordinate 1,438,011 of JBBBDQ010001297.1, read as the reverse complement.
AGAATTAATGAAATGGCGCCGATAAGCGCCTTTACTGGGTTAATAATCCCGGAGGCAAAGAAGGATTTCAAAGAGAACCCAAGAATAACAAGTAACAATTTCATTAAGATGACTTCACCTATTCTTGTGCTGAAGCCACCTTAAATAAGCAAATTATATTCAACCCAATTGCACTTAACGGTAAAGTAGTAGAGACAGTTCAATTATAAGGATCTGATTGTTCAATGAGGCCTGTGGAATAATGACTTAATATCACAGAACAAGAATATAGATCTGAATAAACATAATTTATGTTCATTTTATTTATAATATTCGCACTAAGCCTGCCTCTCAGCCAACGCTTCTTCAGGAACACAATCGTTGGCATTATACATATATAAACTTATTTATAAATGGAACTCTGTGTGTGTGTGTGTGTGTGTGTGTGTGTGTGTGTGTGTGTGTGTGTGTGTGTGTGTGTGTGCGTGTGTATGTGTGTGTGTGTGTGTGTTTTTGTGGTGGATCCGTTACCTATAGACTCCGAAACGGCTGAACCGATTTTCTTGAAAATTTACACAGTTGTACTATAAGCGTCTGCGAGTGTTCTTAGCTAGGTTTTCTGTCGAGGTACCCCCGATAAATATCGAAAATCGATAATCGAAAAAATCGGGTTATAGAAGGAGTGGTCCGATTGTAATAAAATTTTATACACTTATAGACAAAGACATAAGAAACGATATTCAGAAGTTTCAAGGTTGCAGTTCATGCAATCGTGCAGAAAATCGATAATACATATATATATATATACATAGAAGGTAAGATGTTTGTCTGTGTGTCTGTTTATCTGCCTGTATGCCTGTATTTTTTTCAGTCCATTTATTTTAGTTTTTGTTTCGGGTTTGGCTCTATGATTGTAGTTCTTAGTCTCAGCCATGAGACCATTTACTCAGAGGACTTATTCAGCCTTCAAAATTCAGTTTACGACGAAAAAAACTTATTTGATATCAATACAAGGAAATCAAAATTTGACTTACATCCATTCATTTTTCTTTCAGTCTACGGTTTCGCTTTAACTGGAAACAACTATTGCTTTTTAGTCTTTCGTGCCAACGTCCAAAGAGTCTGAGCTCCAGGACCATGGATTAGTTTTAAAGCTTTCATTACACCCGAGCAACGGCGGGCTATACAACTAGTATATATATATATATATATATATATATATATATATATATATATATATATGGGGGGTGTATGTATGACACGTGTATTAATACGAACACACACATGTACACATATATTAACGAACGTTACCGTTCAAATTACACCTAAACAAACAAGCGTTTCTATACATACATACATACACATGCACTATTATACACAAAATATTCCACGAACATACATTTAAAAATAGTTACCTATAGCTTTAATACACGTGACACATCAGTCAGTTAAGTGCCATACGTGATACATGCTTTGGGCGATCATGTCTCGAAAGAGACTGGGCAGAAGATTATCCCGCAGTAGGTTGCCATTACTTTCTGCGTATATTGGTGTATTTTTGTAAAAGTGGGAGAAAAATTGTGAGGAAAATTTGTCGTTGTGACATCAAACAAACATAAACAACACAATGTATTACATCGGCGCCACTGAGGGACCATTTAAGAAAGGAAAAAAAACAACCACAATCTTTCATTCTCCAAGAGAAAATACTCGAACGGCCCTACACTATCCACATACGTATGGCGTCTAAAAGACAAATATTTCACCAGCAATAAGCTGGAAAATATTGAAAAAAGCACCTGCCTACAACAACATTACAACAAAAATGCCTACTTTGCCTTCATGAAAAAGTAGCAATTATATCTCATATCCAACAAAAGAACTTACTAAACATAAGATCAGAAATAATTTCCAAATGCAGACATGAAAATAAATACCTATTATCACAATTTATACCAAACGGGTAAAACAAACACACACACACACACACACACACACACACACACACACACACACACACACACACACACACAAAACAAAAAAAAACAAAAAAAACGTATAACCGTATCAATTATTCTCTAGTTCAAACTACCACCATAATAATTGCATTTATTGTTAATGTCATTACACCACCATTACTAATCACTACTACTGCTTTACAATAACCATTTGCTAACACAACTGTTATTATTATCAACCTCAACCCCAAAATTACTATTGCCGTATTAGTCCACAATCATCATTAACGTAAATTAGTCCTCTCTTCCGCAGTAAAATTAATACCACCACATAAAAACTAACAAGCACTACAAATTAGAATTTCTACCATTTCAATATGTGCAACCACCAAAAACAAGCTGATAACGAACTTTAAGATAACAATACAGCTTTAAATAATTAAAAATAATAGCAATATTTACCTGTCATACTTTCACACAGACCATATCATACGTACATATGTATGTACGGGAAAATATTATTCAGAGAACAGAAATCGACAACCGTCTGCAAGTTGAAATCGCTACACTATTTGACTACACCAATCAAATGCGTATGTGTGTACGCAACGGCACACATATACATATATATGCCAAGCCCCATACAGTTCGCATATAGTTATGTTTGTGTGAATCCCGGTGGGCGGGTGCGCGCGTGTGTGTGTCTTTGCGCACGTCAGTGAGTGTACAAGTGTGTATATATGTCTGCGTTTGTCACGACGACAAAATTTCCTCACAATTTTCCTCCCATTTCCACAAAAATACACAATTTAGCCAATTTAAAAAAAAATAATCAGTTTGTCTGACGATCGCAAGAGCGTGAAACCCAGGGTCACAAACTCACCTATATATATGAATATGTCAGCTTTATCACTGATATTGAGCGCTTTCAAATAAGTACCAAGCATATGTAATATATAAATAATATAATATTTTATAACAAACTGCATATATATATATATATATATATATTCACACACACACACACAAATATATATATTATAAATTATCTTTTAAAATATTCACAGCTCTATACATCATATATCGAGCACTGTTTCAAATTAATGTTTTGGGCGGAAAAAATTCTTTCTTCGTTCTGTACCCACTCGGATATATATATATATATATATATATATATATATATATATGAAAGTACGGCACACACACACATACACATACACATATATCTTTATATGAATATATATAGTATGTTTGGGCAGCAATCTCTTTTTTATGCAGGTTTCATTAAAGTGACACAAGGCATTTGGGCTTATTTGTTTTTAAGTAATTTTATGTTATCTTGTGATTTCTTCTTTGAGGACATATATAAAAACTGTCTAAATGTTTTGTTTATCCGAGCACTTTCGGCTATACTTTTATCCATTCTCGAGGATGAATGTTATTTTACATGTAACAGAATGTATGTGGTGCAATGCATGATGTGGAGTAGTGGTATGTGTTATGTACCGAACACGGTAAGCACGTGTTTGTTGTTAATATTATTGAGTGTTGGATTTGTATATTTTATCAATAATACCTCCATTATTTTTAGTCTTTTTTGCATGTGGATGATGCTATGATATTTGTGTTGTCAACAAGTATATTACATTTAAGGTTTGGTAGGTCTCCGTGTCTGTTTACATGAGCTCGAACTGAGCTCTGTTCTGAGAGATGCAACGTGAGTCTTCGAGTCAGTTTTGTAGTTGTATGGCCGATATAATTATTTACGAAATTGGATGATTTAAGAACACAGTTCTTCAAGGAACATGTAAATTCGGATATAATATTGGTTTGTTGTAGTCTGGACCTTCCGGGTGAAATATTTTTAGCGATGAGGTTAGCTGTTTTTAAATTACGTGTAATAGATGATAAATTTACACATTCTGAGTACCACATTCCGTGTAATATTACTATCTGGGGCCTTGGAATGCAAGAAAGTAAAAATGTTTTGCCTATTTTGAACGTATCAAAACTTACAGGAAACCTATTAAAACAACTTTAGAGATTTGTATATTGAGGTTGGTGTAATATTGCTTATAATTGCAATTTGTTTGCCCTAAGTAAAAAACTAAAAAATGGATGATACCATAAGAAAAAATGTTATATTTTACATCGTGGTTTTAAACGTTTAGTCAAATCTGTGTACTAGTGATAAAATAATGGCTGTGTATCAAAAAGAGTTTGACGAGGCTATTCGCGTGAATTTGATTTTAGTGGTTAAATCTGCGCGACGGAGAATCCCACACACTTAGTAGCATCACCCTTTACAACAGATTTGATTCTTCCTACAACTACATATACTTCCCCTCACAGGAGGAGAGCAGATCAAGAGCCCAGAGAGTGAGAGATCCGCAGGAGATCAGCATAAGCAGGTCAGCGGAGAGCGATAAGCAGAGGTAGCCAAGACTGCTACCGTACGACTATTGCGAGTCCCATTTATAGTATTACTTCCTAATTTATTCGTGCTACTAACAGAGTTCCACGTGTTATATTTTGCTGTGTTAATACATATTCTCATTTCCTATTTTGGTTGCTGTTATATAATTTCTTACTGGACTCTTAACCGGGTCCACGACACTTAACCAAAAAGCGCCTCCCTCGTGGCTCAAAGGAGGATTAAGACAGTCGAGATCTAGAAAACTATATGGATTTATTCTTTGTAAAGCCCTCGTGTTCCTTATATGACTCTCATTTTCTCATATACAAGGGTGATTTAAAATTAACTTCCTCTTTTATGCATGAGGGGCAAGCCAAGAGTCCTGACTTAACACCCAGTGACTTTTTTTCTTTTGGGGTTGGTTAAAGGAGCAAGTCTACTCTACCAAACCAAGACTTTGGAAGAACTTGAAAGGTGAATACAAGAAGTTATGTTTTCCACCCCACAAGAGTTCCCGGTAAAATCAGTTGACGTGGATCCTGGGCGAATCGAGAAGCTGGTAGTGAAATCTAATGCCCATATCGAATTTTAAATAAAACCTCATGCTAAGCCCTTTTTCTCTTATATAATTTTGTTGTAAAAATTATAGATAATAAATTATGAGTATTTTAAAATTGGGAGTTAGTTTTCTATCACCCTGTATTATAAAATCTTTGAAGGAAAAATATTACCAACAATACATTTTTGAAGAGAAAATTATTACCATAACACATTTTTGAAGGAAAAAATTATCAGCAAAACATCTTTGAATACAAAAATAGAAGACATTTTCAGTTTTCTAAAATGAAAAAGAATAAAAAACATTTTTAATTAAAATCTGACTAAATCAACCTGTTGACTATAACCAAACATTAAAAAATAATACCTCAAAACCCCACCTTTTTGGCATTAAATAACCCACAGAGGTGTTGATATGCAGTTAAACTCTTTGGAAGAACTTGACGAGTAAATACAAGAAGTCATGTTTTCTGCACCACAAGAGTTTCGGTTTTCTCTTTTCCAATCTTTTCACTATTACGTAGCCCCCTGCACATCAGTGGCGTTACCGCCTTGCTCGGGGTGATACGATTAAAAAAAAAAGTAAAAAATAAAAAAAATAAAAATAAAAATAGATTTTTATAAAAAAAAGTTTTTGAAGGAAAAATATTACCAACAATACATCTTTGAAGAAAAAAATTATTACCATAACACATTTTTGAAGGAAAAATTATTCTCAGCAAAACATTTTTGAATACAAAACTAGAAGACATTTTCAGTTTTCTAAAATAAAAATCTTTCATTAAAATCTGACTAAATCAGCCTTCCCACTATAACCGAACAATAAAAAAAAATCCCTTAAAATCCCACCTTTTTGGCATTAAATAACCCACAGAGATTGATATGCCGTTAAACAAACTCTTTGGAAGAACTTGACGAGCAAATACAAGAAGTCATGTCTTCTGCACCACAAGAGTTCCTGGGGAAATCAGTTGACACAATTCCTGGGTGGTTCATGAAGCTGGTAACAAAATCTGGTGCCAATATTGAATTTTAAATTAAGCAGCATACTCAGTCTTTTCTCTCATCAATTTCTTGTAAAAATTATAAATAATAAATTATAAGTATTTTAAAATGGGGAGTTAGTTTCTATCATTCTGTATTATGAAATTTTTGAAGGAAAAATATTACCAACAATACATTTTTGAAGGAAAAAAATTCTCAGCAAAACATTTTTGAATACAAAACTAGAAGACATTTTCAGTTTTTTTAAAATAAAAAAGAATAAAAACAAAATGTTTTCATTAAAATCTAACTAAATCAACCTTCTCACTATAACCGTACATTAAGAAATACCTTAAAACCCCACCTTTTTGGTATTAAATAGCCACAGAGGTGTTGATATGCTGTTAAACAAAACACAAATACAAACCAACAACACATCTTCTATTTGGTAATGTAGTTGCTCTCTCTGTGTTGCCTCTTAAAGGACTTTTTATATATTAAATGACAGTTAATATGTGAATAAGAGGAAAGAGATTTTCATGAAAGTATCCAACTCTGAAGTTTATATTTTTGTTTTTAATATAAGACTCATAAAATTATAAATAATACATAAATTATAAACATCTTAAAGTGTCCAGTTGCTTTTCAATCACCCTGTAGATTTTGTAAAAAAAAAAAATTATTATTCTATGTACCATATTCCTTCAGGACGTAGGCGATCATGGTCTTCCACGTCTCCCTATCCCTGGTGGCTCTTAGCACGCTTTTTCCTGTTACGCCCCCAACCACGCTCTGCCATCCACCTGCTCAGGCCCGTCAAGTATGTTACCCGCAGCTTTCTCCTGTCTCTCTTTCCCTCTATCTGACCTGTGAGTATCAGATTCTTCAAGCCCTCTTTTCTCATTACATGTTCCAGGAACTTTAGCTGTCTCTTCCTGATGCTCAATATTAATTTCCTTTTCGTTTCCGTCATTTCCAAAACCTCATCTTGCTCACATGCTCGATCTATGATACCCGCAGCATTCTTCTGTAGAACCACATTTCAGTTGCTTTAAATTTTTCCTTCATCTTCGATGATATTGTCCAGCATTCATTGCCATATTAAAGAACAAACATCACCTAGCAATCCAGTACTCTCTTCCTACTTGCCACACCCTTTTTTAACCGTTCTATAACCGGTTTCTTTTCCTCTAGACCGTTCTAATAGTTTTCTGTTGGTAGTGGGAGTGTCGATACTTTCCACTTTGTGAACCGTAGAATTATATCATCATAAGGTAGAATTTTTACCTAATTTATGCTTATTTATCATATATTAATTAACGGTTAGCATGTTTTTCGGAGTTACTTTTAACCATTAGGTTTTAAAACTGCAATTCAAGCAGTTACGATCACATACACACACACAAACACACACACACACACACGTGAAAACATGCATATTCGCTCATATACGTAGGGATATATACGCACATACACCTTCACAAACAAACACGCTAACATATGCACACACGAGGTAGTAGTTACATATGAACATTTTTTTATTTACCTATATACAGAGGTTATCCTATATCAGTCAGTTAAGTGTCATACGTGATACACGCTTGGGCGATCATGTCTTTTTTGAGACATGAGTGACTGGGCAGAAAATTATCCCGCAGTACGTTGCCATTGCTTTCTGTGAGAGACTGGTTGCCAGCCAAGGCTGCAGAACCCAATCTGTCCTATTATTTGATTCATACCTAGAAGAAGAAGAGATGCATTATATTATTAAGTAGTAATTAGTGGGGGATCAGTTTATTACTTAATAACAATAGAAAACCGATCCACCACTTTATACCCAGTATAAGTTTTAATTATGTTTCTAACTATTATGTTCAGTCAGTCAATTAATCTGACCTGTTATTTAATCCATAACTGGAGGGAAGAGACAGATTAATACCTTTCCCAAGGGTATTTGCGCCTAAGTGAATGCAAGGAAGTCTACTGCAATTCGATATCCACTGCACCACGACGCACATCTTATATATGCATACATAAAACACATAGACACACAAGGTAATACTTAGATATATACGCACAAGATGGCAGACACGTCTCAGTGGCTACCATGCAAACACATGCCTGCATATATATTTATACTAGCAGTATAGCCCGGCGTTGCTCGGGTGTAATGAAAGCATTAAAACTAATCCATGGTCCTGGAGCTCAGACTCTTTGGACGTTGACACGAAAGACTAAAAATCAATAGTTGTTTCCAGTTAAAGCGAAACCGTAGACTGAAAGAAAGATGAATGGATGTAAGTCAAATTTTGATTTCCTGGTATCGATATCAAATGAGTTTTTTCGTCGTAAACTGAATTTTGAAGGCTAAATAAGTCCTCTGAGTAAATGGTATCATGGCTGAGACTAAGAACTACAATTATACCTACTTAGAGCCAAACCCGAAGCAAAAACTAAAATAAAAAGGCTGACAAAATACGGACATGCAGGCAGATAAACAGACACACACAAAAAAAATCTTGACTTTTATATATATATTATCGATTTTCTGCACTATTGTAAGAACATTGAAACTTCTGAACATCGTTTCTGATGTTTTTGTCTATGAGTGTATCAAATTTGATTAAAATCGCACCACTCCTTCTATAACCCGATTTTTTCGATTATCGATTTTCGATATTTATCGGGGGTACCTCGACATAAAACCTAGCTAAAAACACTCGCAGACATTTATAGTACAACTGTGTAAATTTTCAAGAAAATCGGTTCAGCCGTTTCGGAGTCTATACGTAACGGACACACACCCACAGACACACACACAGGGACAAAGGTCCATTTATAAATAAGTTTAGATGTCCAAACTTTTGCATTCACTCACATACATATGCACACATTCACACAAGCATAAACACATATATAAACATATATAGAAAGTAAGATACACAAAGTTAGGTACACAAACATACGCAATGACACAGGTGTCCCTTTCTAACTAACCATATTTTCACGTATTCCGTCCACACCTAACTATTGCTTACATATTTATTCTGAAAAAGAAAAACTTGTTGGCTTCTTCATGCAAGTAGGGGTGATGGTGGGTAGTATTTGACTGTGGAGGCAAAAGGAGGTAAGCGGGGTTGGGGATGCTAAGTTACCTTTACTAGTCTTATTTGGCTTGTCTGACAGAGGTCAAAGGTCCGTAAGCGGGACTAAGGTGCCGAATGGTGGACAAGGAGCTCTTCAGTGTACGTCGCAAATTAAATAGAGACCTGGCCGAGTGAGGCGAATTCCTCAAATTTAACGCCTCACGTTGTATCAATAATAAGGTATGGGGACATTTTATCTTGGTAGGGGTTGCGAGGTTGACACGATGGGTTGGGGTAGAAAAGAAAATATTAGTTCCTGGCCTATTATTATAACGTTTCGAGCAAAACGAAACAGATCGGAATAATGAAAACTTTCAATTTTGGAACCTCAAGATAATCTAAGCATTGTTTTAATTGATTTTTATGGCACATCAACCTTTTACAGCTTATTTAAAGCGAGAAAAATATCTTCAAGACTTTAAGAATGTTTTTTTTCAGATAATAATAATGTAACGATACGAGTCTTACTAATTAACCCACAGCTGAGGAGAAGAGGTTGACTTATACTATTTCCAAGGTATTTGCGCGTAAGTGAAGATAACGAACCCAACTGGAATTAAAACTCGGGTCTCCGATTAAAAATATCAAGTTAGTATCCATTAAACCAACCACACATTCAAGCTTAAGGTCCTTGGTATTTCAAAGCGGTCACCCATCTAGCTACTGACTAAGCTCGATATCGCTTAACTTAGGTGTTCGTACGCGAACCGGTGTCTCAGCGTATAAGTATTAAATATTAAAACAAAAATATGATATTAGTAAATATATTCGTAGGAGTAGAGGCTTAACTCTTGTTTCCTGTTTAGCATTGGGTTTCCGGCTCCTTTTAAAATTTGTTTCAATTCTGTACTCTTCACGTTTCGGACTGAACTCTGACATGTTATTCACTAATTAAATCTTAATTTCTTCAAATCTAGAATTAGCTGTTATCTTTCTTGAACAGGTGTAGTGGCTCATCCTTTGTTCCCTGTTCAGGATGTGGTTTCCGGCTTTCTCTTTTACAATCTTTTCACTTTTTTTTTCAATTGGAGTAGATAGACTAAACTATCGCCCGGTTCACACTCCACCCATGTCTATTGAACAGGTGTAGAAGCTCATCCCTTGTTCCCTGTTTAGGATGTGGTTTCCATTTTTCTCTTTTCCAATCTTTTCACTTTTTTTTCAATTGGAATAGATAGACTAAACTATCGCCCGGTTCACACTCCACCCATGTCTATTGAACAGGTGAAGAGGCTTATCCCTTGTTCCTTGTTTAGGATGTGGTTTCTGGCTTTCTCTTTTCCAATCTTTTCACTCTTACGTAGCCCCTTGCGCTTCAGTGGCGTTACCGCCTTGCTCGGGGTGATATGATTAAAAAAAAACCCAAACAATTCACTTTTTGCCTTTTCTTTAGCTAATCCAGTACCACACAGGAAACCTCTACCTCGATTGGCTCTTATATTTGAGGAACAATCGCAAAAAATAAATAAATAAAAATAGGAGTGGAAAAATGAAAATCAGTGAGATGAATGCCTTAAGATAATTTAAACTTAAAATAATAATAAATAAATAATAAATAATAAATAATAAATAATAAACAATAAATAATAAATAAATAATAAATAAATAATAATTTAAATTTAAAACATCGAATTAAATAAGAATAAAGCAGAACAAGTAGTAAAAAAGTGTCTTTCATGTAACATGTAGCACTTTTAACAAGTTTTTTCAGAGATTTATTAAAGACGAATGATTTAAAAATCCAAGGGGCAGTATGTTGGTTGAGATATAACATACTGTCGCTTAGATTTTTAAATCATTCGTCTTTAATAAATCTCTGACGAAGCTTGTTAAAAGTGAAACATGCTAGATTAAAGACACTTTTTCTTACTTGTTCTTTAGTTATTATATATATATATATATATATATATATATATATATATATTAAAAAAGGATGAATTCAATGATGTTGGATAATCATTTCGATATGAAAATCCCCACGGGGGATAACACATCACCTCAGCAACAGAAAAATCCTTTCAGAAACATGTTTCTGTTGCTGAGGTGATGTGTTATCCCCCGTGGGGATTTTCATATCGAAATGATCATCCAACATCATTGAATTAATCCTTTTTTAATTTATATTTGCTCTGTAATATTTTATTACATGGAGCTCTCTTCCTGTATCATTTTTTAATATTAAAATAAAGTTTTTAATATTAATTAGGATCGGGTTTTTGGAATTTACCTTCCTGCTTTTTCCGCTTGGATTAAAGTATCTGAATTAATATATATATATATATATATATATATATATATATATATATATATATATATAATAACTAAAGTATTTACGCTCTCACACCCTGATTGAGCACCGTGGAAGGGTGGTAGACTTTGTAAACAGTAGCTACTCCGGCATTTACGCACCGCTCATTCGATAATGAATTGGAACACTCTAGCTATTGGCCGTGTTTATACGCGCTAAAAAGCCTGCCTTCTTCTACTGGACGCTCGCGGCCTAGGGGCAGAATCGCCGACTGACGACAATTCGGTCGGGTTTCGATCCTGGGTTAGGAAGCGACCGGAGTCTAAGCCGTAATACAGCGAAACAGATCTATCTGCGGATGATTATATATATATATATATAATAAACTTGTCCCTATACTCGTTTTGAAAAATCCTCCGAGTATATACGAAGGAAAAAATGGATGTAAAAAAAGAAAGAGTTAAGCACGTGAACATCAGTCAAAGTACGTAACCCAAAGAACAAAACCTGAGACGACTAATCTATAACAAGAAAGCGCTCAATACATAAGCAGAGCAGACAAAATAGATAACCTAAAGAGCCAACAACCCTACCTAGGTTTCACTTAACCGGATCTTCAGGGAAGGCTGGCTTTCGCTCCTCACGAATTTCAAATCCTCCTACTACTTCTTGAATAATATTTCTGTGCTTCAACCACGAAACACGCTATGCATTCAGCGGGTTGGTTGCGCAAGTCGTTGCTTGGGGAGGCACTATCCTATGGGCAAAGGAGCTTGGATTAGTTCCACCACGGAATTCGTGAGGAGTGGCGCACTTCATCGAGCTTAATTCGTTTACTCTTCGTCACCAGGGCCCGTGGTAACGTGGGTATAACATCAGCTTAACAACCACAATTGTCTGGGTTCGATTCCTGGTAGTGGATGCGCACTGCTGATGAGTCCCAAATATAGGACGAAACGGCCGTCCAGTTCTTTCTGCATTCTGTTGAATATAAGGCTCGATGGTTTACTTAATAATTGTTCAAATCCTCCTATATGCTTCTTGAATAATATATATATATATATATATATATATATATATATGTGTGTGTGTGTGTGTGTGTGTGTTAACGATATATCATTTTTTAGATATCAAGGACACTTTTTGGAGGTAACAGACCTCAAGTGGAACGACTATATCGAATTCATAGCTAAATTCGCTGCTAAGAAGGTGGGTTCTATGTGGAGGGCCAGGATGTTTTCCCGTCTGAGTCCATCCTGCAAATATATAAATTTACCATCCGCCCTTGCATTGAATACTGCTTTTCATCTAGGGGTTCTTGACAAAATCCAATGGATAATCAGTAATGTGATCGATCCTGACCTGGCAGCCAAGATACAGTTACTTTCTCACCGTGCAATGTGGCTTCTCTGTGTCTCTTCTCCAAATACTTTCACGGCTTTTGCTCCGATGAACTTAGCTCTCTGGTTCCCCCTATGCATGAACTTGCTCGAGCCACAAGATAAGCAACTAGGTCCCACCCTTTTACTGTCAAGCCAATAAAATGTAAACGCAAATTCTACTCCATCAGCTTCTTTTCTCGCATTTCCCGCCTGTGGAATTCCCTTCCATTTAGCTAAATCCGCTGCTAAGAAAGTAGGGCCAGGAAGTTTTTCCCGTCGGAAACAATCCTGCACATATATAAATCTACCATCCGCCCATGCATTTAATACTGCTACCATAACTGGTCGGGTGCTCTTGCTATCCACTTAAATGTTCTTGACAAAATCCAACGGAGAATCTCTGTGACCGACTTGGCAGCTCAGATACAGTCACTTTCTCACCGGCGCAATGTGGCTTCTCTGTGTCTCTTCTACAAATACTTTCACGGCTTTTCCTCCGATGAACTTAGCTCTCTGGTTCCCCCTATGCATGAATTTGCTCGAGCCACAAGATTAGCAACTAGGTCCCACCCTTTTACTGTGAAACCAATAAACTGTAAACGTAAATTTTACTCCAAATAAAAATATATGTAGAATAATAAAGACTCTTCATCTGAGAACATTAAGAAAAACTGATTGAGTTTTAGATCACACACACATATATATAGATATGTTTGCAGGCTTCCAATTTATATATATTATAAATTTTACATGTTTTTGAGGAATTACGGCAGAAATATACTGTTAAATAATTTTTCGTTTAACAAATTTATCCTCTTTATAATCATTGTACAGTTCATTGCAGTAAAATGTTGATGTTTTTTCTGTCTTACAAACATTAGTCAACAATAATTTTCCTAACTACAAATAAGATTATTCTTACAAAACAATACATGACACCAGCATTAAAAATAACACACAAAGAACATGTCAAATTTATAATATATTACAGAAAATGAAAGACATCAAACCTAATTGTTTATATTTAATGTATTTATGTATTAGAGAATGTGTTGATCAAAGGATTATCCACAGTTAATTTGCATCCGGGTGTAATATAACAATCTGGCCCTACCGGCAGCAGCGGAAATAACTACAGAGGCAAACAGAACAGGTGTCTCTGAGAATTACGTGGGCGTGCGTGGGCGAGGCAAAACCGGAAGAAAAAGTCCCGGTTCTGGAGATTATAAAAAGACCTCGGCGCACGGATTCGCTAGACCAGAGTAGCAGTAGAGAGGAGCGACAGAGATCGGCCGGTGAAGAGAGACACAACAGATACGACGACACTCCCGTCAACCCATTAGAGGCGCGCTCTCTCAATTCTCTGTCCCCTATGCTACACGGTTCATCGTCATTAATAAAAATATAACTTATATTTTTATATATATGCGTGTTTGTTGTTTGTCGATATACAACACGGGTTCTTACAATTCACCATTCCTAGCAGATCATCTTTTATCACAATGTAGGATATTTAATAAAAAAAATGATAGCAACATGAAGAACAAGGACCTAAATAATAATCGGCTAGATTATAAACCCAGAATACATAAAAGATATTGAAGGCCATCTACATTAAATCCAAACAACCCACACTTAATAAAATCCTGTTTAAATCTGATCATAACACATTACATTGCATTTAAATATATGGTTCTGTTAACATTTCGAGCTCTCACGCGGTGTGACGTCATAGAACTGCATTACAAATTTGTGAACTGCGTTTGCTATTTTTGGCAACTGTTATCTTTGCTTAGCAAAGTTTTATGTCAACACAAGATAAAATCGTCTTTGATGGTGAATGTTTTTATGTTAACGTCTTTATAACCTCTCTGAAGATGGCTCATGTGAGCCGAAAGCTTAGAACCAACTTAATAAAAAATTATTCAAATGTTGGAGAAATTTTGTCTTTAATTTCACCTGAAATTAAAGCCAAAAGACGATGTTTAGAACGGCTCATAATTAAACATAATAGACATGCATTGTCTCTTATATTTAACAGTATATGTTTAGAATACATACATACATACATATATATATATATATATATAAAGAGAGAGAGAGAGAGAGAGAGAGAGAGAGAGAGAGTGAACATGACAAAATGTTCATGAAGTGGGCGATCATAACTCTCGATAACTTCCTATTCCTGTAGCTGTAAGTAATATTTATCCAATTACTATTGCTTTCCTCTAACCATTTGCTTTCAGTAGGTCCTGCGAGTTTACATTCCCTAAGCCTTCTTTCTTCATTGTGTTTTTTTTTATTATTTTTAACCATTTCACCCCAAGCAAAGCAGACTCACCGCCACTGGTGCGCATGGGGTAACATGGGAGGAAAGTGATGAGAAAAAGAGACAGATTATAGGGGGTGTCAGGAAGAGGATAAAAGAAGGATGAGAATACTTGTGTGATGAGAGTAGAGTGGACGGAGAAAACAGCATGAGAGAAAGGATGCGAGTCAGTGAGATAGGAAATGACTATTGACCTTATATTTACATTCTTGGAGATGGTAGCTGTCGGGGAAGCAAGTATATGGTGAGGGAATTACCCAGCCGAAAAGTGCGAGAAAAAAGCTACTAGAGTAGAAGTTGCGTTTATATTTTATTGGTTTCACTGTAGAAGGGTAGGACCTAGTTGCTAGTCTAGTAGCCCGAGTAAGTTCATACATAGGGGGCACCGGTGATCTAAGTTCATCGGAGCAGAAGCAGTGAAAGTATTTGTAGAAGAGACACTAGGAAGCCACATTACGCCGGCGAGAAAGTGACTGCATCTGAGCTGCCAAGTTGGGATCGATCACATTGAAGATTCTCCGTTGGATTTTGTTAAGAACCTCGAGGTGAATAGCAAGGGCACCCAACCAGATATGGCAGCAGTATTCAATGGTAGATAGCGGATGGAAGATTTATATATGTGCAGGATGGATTCAAAACTTCCTGGCTCTAAACCGACCGTTTTAGCAGCGGATTTAGCTATGGATTCCTTATATTCATTACACTTGAGGTCATCTGAGTGAGTTAACTCGAGGAGGCGTAGTGTGTTGCTTTCAGGAAGGTTAGCTTGATCTATGCTGAGTGGGGGAGTGGAGCGATTGTCGGTGATGGGTAACAGATAACAACTTCGTTTTAGAAGCATTAAAATTCACGAGCCATTTTTTACCCCAGTTCCTTCGCCCTTCTGTACGCGGTCGGGCTTCCCACGTTAAAAAAGACCTTGTGTCACATCTCACTCCAGTGGGGAAGTAGGGTAAATATATACTTATCTGGTACATTTTGTCCCGGCTGGAAGCCTAAATCATCTCTCAGTTTCGTCTCTGTCCTTGAAGACAGAATGCGGCTCAGTTGTTGCTCTGTCCGAGGACAAGTATACAATTGAGAAAAATAATACTGAGATACCCGGTCCCGGGGAACAGTGTCCCGATGCCGCGCCACCCCATTGCACCAGAGGGTTGGACTAGGTGCTCGTCACCGGGGCCAGCACGACCGGCGATTCCGGGGACTGGGTAATGTTTGTACCTTGACCGCTCGTACGCGTCCGAGCACCCCACATTAAAATCCGACCTTGTGTCACATCCGCTTCTTGGTTGTGGGAAGAGGTAAATATACTTACATCTCACCGATGGAACAAGAAGGGAATGAGGGTGTTTCGCTCCAATGCGGATGGCATGGCGGGTCTTAGCTGTGAAGGTTAGAAACGGAGAAAAACTAAGGAATATAATTTGTCTGAACACTTTCCATGAAAATGGCGATAGACTAGCTAAAGACTTGCAACATTTCGTCTCTGGGAAAAGGGTAGAAGATAATTGATCACCCACAAGGCCATGTACACCTGTTTGGGCTCTATCAAGACTGGAAAGTAAAGACTGGGAAGCTTCTGTCCATATATAGCAGCTGTATTCTATTTTTGGTCTGATCTGGATTTTAAAGGTAGAGGGTAACTGATGGAGGTGTCAGGTACTGACTGGGATGTTATAGTAATTGTGAATTCGATCTCTGTGTCATGTGGTACAGACTTGACCAATTCGAAACAGAACTAGCTATAACTGAGAAGTAATAAAAAAGAACAAGATAAGATATCTATTGTCATGGACAGTGGAACGAAGTCTCGTAGATTGCTTCAGTTCGAATACGCTAAAGGTTATCTTGACCCGAATAAACGTATCTGAAGAAGATGGAAGAACAGAAAGCCGAAACGCAGTGATAATAGCAGCAATGATTAAGACCAACTTTAAATAATTTAAATAAAGGGAGGATTGAATTGTTATGTCATAGGAAACATGGCTGTGGAACAAACAGTTTCATATGTTGTTTGATAAAATTAAAGTAAAAATGACGTCATACAAAATAACGGTATACAAAATTACGTCATACAAAATTACGGCATACAAAATTACGTCATACAAAATTACGCCATACAAACATATGGCATACAAAATCACGTCATACAAAATTACGTCGTACGAAAGTACGGCACACAAAATCACGTCATACAAAATTACGCCATACAAAATTACGTCCTACAAAAATTACGTCATACAAAATCACGTCATACAAAAATTATGTCGTGCAAAATTACATCATACAAAAATTGCCATAAAATTTCCTCATACAAAATTACGTCATACAAAATTTCGTCATACAAAATTACGACATATAAAAATTACGTCATACAAAATTACGACATACAAAATTACGTCATACAAAATTACGACATACAAAATTACGGCATACAAAATTACGTTATACAAAATTACGGTATACAAAATTACGACATACAAAATTACGTCATACAAAATTAATGCATACAAAATTACGGCATACAAAATAAAAAACGAAACAAAAAAGTTATTCTTCATAAACTTAACGAGCATTAAGGATTTCTTACCTAACCTTTCCATCACTCTTCCGGTTTTTAGGGCTGGGCGCCGACGTAAGCCCCTTAAACAATCGCAGTTCTTCAAAAAGAAGTCGTCAGGCCTTGCGGGTCATTACTCAGTCCACTGAACTTTCACGGTCTAAGAATGTCTTATATTGTGTTTTAGTGGAGTGGTTTGCGAAGAACCTTCTTGTTGGTCGGCCGCTGGGTCGCACTAGTTCTGGTCTTAGGCGCTAGCAATCCTGAGTTTTTGTTTACCTGGCGATTGATTCAAATCTCAATGACGTATTCTTCAGATGGGCTCGGCGGATTTGTCGGACTGTCATCGATGTGACCTTGGCTTAGAAGAAACAGTTTCGCACGCCTTCTACAGCTGTCTTCAGGTGAACCCTTTCTTGAGCTATGTCGGCGAGTTGACGGTTCGTGTCCATTGATCTCGCATACTAATGTGTTGCCCCCTCGGTATACTGGGCTGAAACGGTTG
Source organism: Ascarosepion bandense (assembly GCA_037127315.1). NCBI lineage: Eukaryota > Metazoa > Mollusca > Cephalopoda > Sepiida > Sepiidae > Ascarosepion > Ascarosepion bandense. The sequence goes on along the minus strand of JBBBDQ010001297.1, from coordinate 1,419,946 downwards.
GTGTTTCTCTTGTTTCTGGCCATGGAAAGAATGGTGATTTGAACGGTGTGAAAGGAGGGAACCTTATTCGTATCAGGATTATTCTTCAAGTACCAGCTCAGGATCAAGATCAGATTTGATAGAAAGCGTTTGTTGTCTACAGATTTCAGTAAAAGATGAGTAACTGTGGCGAGCCTGGTTCGTGTGAACGGGGCAAGTCTTGTTTTTTTAAAAAGTTCCTTTCGTTACAACGAGGCGGTTTTCTGTGGAACCCAACGCTGGTTCAGTTAGTACTGCTCTGTTTGCCTAGTTCATGTGAGTAAGTGTTCTTCCTAGCCTTTTTCCCGGCATTCTCTTTTGCTATGAATCATGTCGAGATTCCCAACCTCCCTAGTTTGTTTTTTGACTCTTTTGAGTTGATGTTCTCTGTTGATTGTTTATTTTGACCTTTTTCTCCCTCCTTTTGCGAGTGGGTTTCTTGATTCTACCTTTAGACTAGAATACAACGGCCACTCTTATTTCTTGATTCTACCTTTAGACTAGAATACAACGGCCACTCTTATTTCTTGATTCTACCTTTAGACTAGAATACAACGGCCACTCTTATTTCTTGATTCTACCTTTAGACTAGAATACAACGGCCACTCTTATTTCTTGATTCTACCTTTAGACTAGAATACAACGGCCACTCTTATTTCTTGATTCTACCTTTAGACTAGAATACAACGGCCACTCTTATTTCTTGATTCTACCTTTAGACTAGAATACAACGGCCACTCTTATTTCTTGATTCTACCTTTAGACTAGAATACAACGGCCACTCTTATTTCTTGATTCTACCTTTAGACTAGAATACAACGGCCACTCTTATTTCTTGATTCTACCTTTAGACTAGAATACAACGGCCACTCTTATGTTTTGTAGGATGGACGGGTCATAATAACATCTGTTTATTTTAGTTTAAAAAATTTTGTTGTAATTCTATTTCGTTTTCTGGGTTCATACCCTTCTCCCAGCATTTCACACACACACACACACACACACACACACACACACACACACACACACACACACACACATATATATATATAAGAAAAATGAAGGCAGACACATTATTTCATGGTAAAACGGAAGTATGGGCTATTTCGGGCGAACCATCATCAGCTTCCCTCTTTACTGTACAAAGGATTTTACACGAATTAGTCATGTCATGGGTTATTTTTTGTAAGTCCCTTGTGAATATGTGGAATTGTGGCATATGATGGATTGAGAGGTGATGATGAGTTCTTTTGGTGAATGAGTCAAATGTTAAGAATAAATTGGTCGTAATCTGATTAGCTACGTCTAGAATAGTCAGTGTTGACCAGCCTTACTCCATTTTCCCCTTTCGGCTTTGTGCCACATTTCATGTATTTTACATTAATAAATTAACACTGAACGAAATATTTAAATCATTTTAACATTTATATATTTACATATTTTGAAATATGAAATATGTGAAAATATGTGAAATATATGAAAACACATATTTTTGAATTTACACATTTACTTATTTAATTTGACTATTTCATTAGTTTTATTAAGCTTACCATAACTAAAGAAATATGTTGGACCATAATGAGGATTAATCACATTAGAGTAGTAACTGCTTGCACAACTGAAGCTTTTGTCTTTATACGGTGTGCGTTAGTTTTTCCCTGGCTTTGCAAATATCCACAATTATTTTTTTCTTAACGTCTGATTGGTTAATAGAAAATAAATAGAAAAAAGAGTGAAACGCTACTCAACAATGTCTTCACGTCGACAGCGTTGAAGTGGCAAGTCAGTCTCCACATGAAAGATGCGCGTCTGTCTTCGCTTGTTCAACTGTCAGTTTTGGCTCGCACACTTTCGAAGTCCATGACTTAGACATTTCGGACACAGAATTACTTTTTTTTTTGTTTCATGGATTGCCAAATATTTGTATACGGCGTCTATTTCAATAAACACGCTGACCACTCGATGGAATTGAGAAAGTCACAACAAAATTGTGAAATGTGTGGGGTTAGGCGAGAGTCGTTTTGAAGCAAAACTAAAAATTAAAATAGCTACACATATTTTAAAGTGTTCATGTCAAGACAGATTACATTAATCCCTAAGATGCGTATGTTAAATGAAGAGAGTAGGCATCCTCCAATTATAATAAAGACCGTTATATATATATATACTAGCAGTATAGCCCGGCGTTGCTCGGGTGTAATGAAAGCTAATGTAATGAAAACTAATCCATGCTCCAGGAGCTCAGCCTCAGCCTAAAGAATATTTTAAATAATAAAATAACTGCGACAATTTAACAATCGCCCCTTATATATATATATATATATATATATATATATATATATATATATATATATATATACTAGCAGTATAGCCCGGCGTAGCTCGGGTGTAATGAAAGCTTTAATACAAATCCATGGTCCTGGAGCTCAAACTCTTTGGACGTTGGCACGAGAGACTAAAACCCATAGTTGTTTCCAGTTAAAGCAAAACCGTAGACTGAAAGAAAAATGAATGGATGTAAGTCAAATTTTGATTTCCTCATATCGATATCAAATAAGATTTTTCGTTGTAAACTGAATTTTGAAGGCTAAATAAGTCCTCTGAGTAAATGTTATCATGGCTGAGACTAAGAACTACAATTATACCTACTTAGAGCCAAACCCGTAGCAAAAACTAAAATAAAAGGATTAAAAAAATACGGACATACCGGCAGATAAACAGACACACACGCACAAACATCTTGCCTTATATATATATATTATCGATTTTCTGCACTATTGTAAGAACTGCATCCTTGAAACGTCTGAATATCGTTTCCTATGTCTTTGTCTATGAGTGTATCAAATTTGATTAAAATCGCACCACTCCTTCTATAACACGATTTTTTCGATTATCGATTTTCGATATTTATCGGGGGTACCTCGACATAAAACTTAGCTAAGAACACTCGCAGACGCTCATAGTACAACTGTGTAAATTTTCAAGAAAATCGGTTCATCCGTTTCGGAGTCTATAGGTAACGGATACACACACACACATACACACACAGACAAAGTTCCATTTATAAAATAAGTTTATATATATATATATATAGCTCATTCAGTAATGAATTAGAGCACTCTAGCTACTGGCGTATGATACATAATACGCTAAAATCTGCCTTCTTCTACTGAGCGCCCATAGCTCAGTGGTAGAATCGCCGACTGATGGTCGGGTTTTAATCCTTAGTAAAAGCTCTCGGATGTTTAACCGTACTGTTCAGCTGTGATACAGCGAAACGGATCTGTCTGCGGATGACTATATATATATATATATATATATATATATATATATATATATATATATATATATATATATATATATATATATATATATATATATATATATATATATATATATATATATATACACGGTCATGTCACGTTTAATACACGGGTTCCCGCTCGATCACCGAAGTTAAGCAACGTCGAGACTGGTCAGTACTTAAATGGGTTACCGCTTGGGAATACCAGGTGCTGTAAGCGTTTATTGACGGATGCGCGTTGTGTTGCGGTGGATGTCGGCTCGGAAGGGGAAATCGGTGAACCGAGTTCCAATTCCAGTCGAACACTCTGCATTCACTTGCGCACAGGTATCGTTGGGAAAGGTATTAATCCGTCCCTTCCCTCTAGTTATGGGTTAAATAACTGAAGCCTGCTGTTCATGCCATCCGTGGCGAATCTCTGCAAAGATTGTTTGTTATCAGCAGTTCCAAAAAGTGTGAATGGTGCTACACAAGCTTTCACCACTCAAAACAATTATTTGTGTGGCAGTCTAACTGAGTTAGACACTCATACGTCGAAATCGACGGGAGAGTCCATAATATATATATATATATATATATATATATATATATATGTGTGTATGTGTGTGTGTTAAATGTGTATGTATGTATATAAATAAATAAATATATATATATATATATATATATCTGCAATTTGTTATATATATTATATATGCGCGGTACTTATTTAAAAGCGCTACACTATTTGAATACACCAACCGAATACGTATATGTATTATATATATGGCAAGCCCCATACGGTTCGCCTATAGTTATGTTTGTGTGAGACCCGGTGGGTGTGCGTGAGTGTGTGTGTATTTTTGCGCACTTCAGTGTGTGTACAAATGTGTATAGATGTCTGCGTCTGTCACGACGAGAAATTTTCCTCCCAATTTTTCTCCCACTTCCACAAAAATATACCAATATACGCAGCCCCTACATATAGCCAATTTAAAAAAAATAATAATCAGTTTGTCTGACGATCGCAAAAGCGTAAAACCCAGGGTCACACACACACACACACACACACACACATATATATACACACCATTTGTAAACGAGTTATTACGTGACCTATGTTTCCGCCATGAGTAGTGTCTTCTAGCAATTTGCAATAATTGATTTTACCGTTTACCGTTTTTTTTTTATCAACCCTTACGTAACGGTGGATTTTTTTAACGCTCACGTGGCAGGGAAATTGTGAACGCGCAATTTTTAAATTACCATAAATTATAACGTTTTCATTTATGGTTGTATGAATCTAATAGTTATTTTTTAGTATGCTTACACTTATTCATAATTTTCGTTTTTTCATTCATTTTTGTTTGGGAATAGCATAATTTCTAACTTTTCTTCCTGGCACAGTCTTCATATTTTTCCATCGTTGTAAGGCTTGGCTGTTTTTACTATACTCCAGGTTATGCCTGGGTTTTTTCCATATTTTGATTTCAATTTCCACACCTGGCTAGCCAATTTTGTACAGTTTTTTAATTTTTTTTATTTTGAATGTAGACCTGTGATTAAACCACCTGGTCTTAAAGATGTCATTGGTTGAGCCCTCAAATATATTTTATTTTAGCCATTTAAGTCATGTGCTTTTGCCTTATAAATGACTTCTTTTGTATTGCAAAGTCCTTGAAGTGGACATTTATTTTTGTCCCTTATTATGACCAAAAACTAACTAATCAATCAATCAATCAATATATATTTCTTCCTGTTACGACAATGAGAAGAGAGACAATGGCGAGAGAGCGTCGGTTCAGTTCATTCTCTTTACTACCAGTTATTAAACTTTACTACCAGTTTTGAAAGCTGCTCTTGCAGCGGGTTAGCGCTTTAACAGTGCCTTATTTCATTTTTTTTTCAATAATTACATCGTCGAGTAGTGAAGAATATATATATATATATATATATATATATATATATATATATATATATATTGATTAACGATATGGTTATAAAGAACCGACAATTTGAAATTATCTGTTTGAACATTATTTTGATCGATACTCTTATTTAAGTAGATATTCTCTTTATGATAAAATAGTATATATATATTTATTTCTATCGGCTTGATTATTTACGATAAAATTTTATTACGAAAATATGTGTCATTCGATAGGATTCAAACCTGAACGTTTAGACTGTTGGTCCTACGTGGTCGAGAGGTCTAAGACGCGCCAGATCAATTGGTGGCTAGGGATTGCATGTTCGAATACTGCCAAATAACACACATTTTCGTATCAAAAATTATCGTAAATTATCGGGTCGGTAAAAATATATATATACTCTTTGATTATAAACAGAATATCTACTTAAATACGAGTATCGATCAAAAATAATGTTCAAACAAAAATGTTCATATATATATATATATATATATATATATATATATATGTGTGTGTGTGTGTGTGTGTGTGCATTCTGTCACACCAAAAGATTAGGATCATTTTTTTTCTTATGTCTTAATGTAAAATACTGAATATTAGGTGCATCAATATATATGTTGCTGTCATTTTAGACGCCAAGGTCCCATTTGTACCTGTATAATATATAAATTACTTAATTGAATTCGAATGTTGTCCATTTGATAGTGCTTGTAGTTGATAGTTTTTATGCAAAGAATTTGTCACTTTAACTGAGCAGGTTCATGTCGACATCGAATTTTTGGATTTGCCTATCCATGCGTTGTTTAAATTTCTCAAAAATTTCATATATTCATATCGTATATACGCTCCGTTATATATATATACTTTTTTATTTTCAACGTTATTTTTAATGGAAACTAATATTTAAGTTGATGCTCTGTTTTTATTAAACAATGTATTTATTCATTTACATCTACCGGCCTGAATCTTCGAGAAACGTTGCTAGAATATCTATCTATCTATCTATCTATCTATCTATCTATCTATCTATCTATCTGTTATAACATTAAAAACCGATGAGTGAAGACATCGTAGCGGTGTTTTCACAAAAATTCGATGTCGACATGAACCTGCTCAGTTAAAGTGACAAATTCTTTGCATAAAGACTATTAACTACAAGCACTATTGAGTACTTTGCGATAAAAAACCCGTTTGCAAAAATGCTTTTTAACAGTAAAACTACAGAAAATGCAAAAATCTTGGCGCCAAAAACTATCACAACTCAACGCTATATACACTACCGGCCATAATTATTAGACCACCCCAGTTTATTAAAAGAAATGATGTAATTCATACTATATTTAAATGGATAATTCTAAATGAAAATAGAATGATTCTTTTGTTATTATTACTTTGCAAATCTTTACAAGGCAAGAAAGCAAAGATGAACTCGTCTGAATCACCCTAAATTTTCTTCATTCTTTCATTGATGAAACTGCAATATAGGTAATTATTAAATATTTATAAATTCATTTGATGCACATGTTATTGTACAGTATTAACAAAAGGACCCTTCTATTTTCTTTTTAGATTAAAGATTTTCTCGGAAGACAAATATTACACAGTATACGCACTCACAGATATTTGTGTCTGCATATCCTTTCTTCATCTCTACTATGTATGTATGTATTACACACACACACACACACACACACACACACACACACACACACACACAGATATATATATATATATATATAGGGTTTGGACAAAATAATGTGAACACCTTCAAAATACAGAAAAATGAATTTTAGTACGGGGTAGAACCACCTTTTGCAGTAATAACTGCTTTAAACCTGCGAGTTATGGACTTGTACTAATTTTGAATGGTTTCTAAAAGGATTTTTGTCCATTTTTCTGTCAAAAGTGCTTCCAGTTCCTTTAGCGATGTTGGTGATGGATATCGACTGCTCACTTTTTTTCTAATGTGCACCATGAATGCTCAATAATATTCAGGTCTGGGGACTGTGGTGGCCAGACAGGGTTCTCTACTACATGAGAATGTTCCTCGTATCATTCAGAGACCACTTTAAATGCGTAGATTAGGACATTATCATCGTGGAATACTGCATTCCCTTCCTGGAACAGTTCCGAGACCATGGGATGCACCTGGTCAGATAAAATGCCTAAATAGTCCTTACTATTGATCCTGACAATTCGCATCAGAGTCCGACTGGTCCTATCAGAAATTTTGCTTCGACGACGATGTTTTGCCGTGTTTTACATGTGCAGTCATTATGTGCAGCCTGTAGCTCTTGAAACGTCCAGCATTCGGGCTGTTTCAGTCACGCTTGCGTCTACCATACGGGTGCCAACAATTTGACCTCTTTGGAAATCTGATTGGTCTGACATGTCAACGGATTTCAGTAGTTTCTGATGATTATACTGAAAAAAAAATTATTAGAAATATAGACAAGTAACAATAGAAATATCACAAAAAATAAAAATCTAAAAGTCTTTGACAGTGTTACAAACAATTAAAAATCGGGTTGCTATTTTAAAGGTGTTTATATTAGTTTGTCTAACTCATATATATATATATATATATATATATATATATATATATATATATATTTGAACAAGTTGCCATTACCACACCAAGTTATAAGAAATATATTTACGCACCGCTCATTCGATAATGAATTGGAGCACTCTAGCTATTGGGCGTGTTTATACGCGCTAAAAAGCCTGCCTTATTCTACTGGAAGCTCGTGACCTAGGGGTAGAATCGCCGCCTGAGGCCAGTTCGGTCGGGTTTCAATCCTGGGTTAGGAAGCGACCGGAGTCTAAGCCGTACTGATGAACTGTAATACAGCGAAACAGATCTGTCTGCGGATGACTATAGTATATATATATGTGTGTGTGTGTGTGTGTGCTTCCGGATGTGCGTGGGTGGTGCAGTGGATATCTGATCTGTACTAGAAATCGGAGAGCCATGTTTGAATTCCAGTTGAATACGTGTTTTCACTTACACGACAATACCTTTTATTAATTCTTCTCTTCTCCCTCCAGCTATAGGTTAAATAGCAGGAGAGATTGGGTTCTAGAGTCTTGGTTGGCAAACAACCTAATAACAACCTAGAATGTAATGGCAACTTACTGAAGGAACATCTTATTCTCAGTCAGTCATATCTTGAAAGAGACATGATCACCCAAATGTGCATCAAGCATGGAACTTAACTGACTATTATACACACACACGCACATATATATATATATATATATATATATATATTTGTGTGTGTGTGTGTGTGCATATATATATATATATATATATAGAGAGAGAGAGAGAGAGTTTGAATTTGAGTTTTGTTTAACGGCATATCAACCTCTGTGGGTTATTCAATGCCAAATATATGGGTATTAAGGTATTTTTTTTTAATGTTCGGTTTTAGTGAGAAGGTTAATTTAGTCAGATTTTAAGGAAAATTTTTTATTTATTTACTTATTTATTTTGAAAACTGAAAATGTCTTTTAGTTTTTTAATGAAAAATGTTTTGCTGAGAATCATTTTTTATTCAAAAATGTATATTTTTCTATAAAAGTCTATTTTTATACTTTCATAGTGTTTTAACACCAGTTTGTGGATTAACTATTTGCCCATAGCTAGGACCCTAACAGGTGCTACCACTCCAGATCAGAGTGGACCTGGGAACAACAGCAATTAAGAGGTTGGTTCCATGTTCCTCACAACCTCCCAATCACAGGTCTTGCTGCTGGATGCAGTTTATTGTCATGCCCAGGACGATAGATAGATAGATAGATAGATAGATAGAGAGAGAGAGAGAGAGAGAGAGAGAGAGAGAGAGAGGAAAAGAGGAATGGAAAGGAGATATAAACATTGTGAACTTTGAAATCAACACTACATCGTACATGTTAAGTGATAATCGGAAACCGTATTGCATCATTATGATAATCTAAAAAAAAAAAGAAAAAAAGCAATTTCTTTTTTAAAATTCCTAACTTAGTTTATGTGCAGGTCAAAAAAGTCCCTCTTCTCTGGCATCGCCGTTTTCTTCCCATAAGCAGCCAAGCCTTGTGAACCTACCAAAATTCCTCCCTCTACCGCCAGCGGAATACAATCACAATCATGCTTCTAACAATCTGACTCTTAATTTCGATTTCTTTACTCGCCAGTAAACAGTGGCACACTAAATGGACATTGACTACCCTCGTGATTCTGACGACACGAACTGTTCAAAAAGACATTCGAAATTTGCTATTTTCTGACGACTGCTCAAGCAATATATATATTCTTAGAACCTATTCTCCAAATGTAAAATATTTAATATACATATGAAATAAATAAATATCTGCTCTGTAAATTAGATTTAAGTCTAGCTTTTTGTTTGATCAGTTTAATATTTAACCTAATGTTACAAGGATCCATTGGGCTTATTTACCAAATCTCGTAGATTTATTACTACTATATATATATATATATATATATATATATATATATATATATATATATATATATATATTTCCGTTTTGTTTAACCTAATATCAATTCAACACGCCGTCTGTTCAGTTTACTTTACTGTCCTCTTCCCCTTTTTGTGAACCCAGACGATACCATTTTTCCCTTTTTTTTATATTTTAAATGTTTTTGTTTTTTTTTACAATTCTATCTATGAGTTGAAAAGAGAAAATAGACATAATTTACTTCAAATTATCTCCAGTTTCGGGATAGCATTTGTTGCTGAGGTGGTGTGTTATCCCCTTCGGGGATTTCATGTCGAAATATGCATTCAACATCTTTGAAAAAATTTAATTTAATTCATATTTGCTCTGTAATTTTTATTACATGGAGCTCTCCTCCTGTATCATTTTTTAATATTAAAATTTAATATTTAATATTAATTAGGATCGGGTTTTGGAATTTACCTTCCTGCTTTTTCCGCTTGGATTAAAGTATATATATATATATATATATATATATAGATAGATAGATAGATAGATAGATAGATAGATAGATAGATAGATATATGATACAGTGATACAGCGAAACGGGCTTGTATGTAGATGACTAATATATTATGCTCTCATTACGATTGAGCTCTCTGGAGAAGAAAATTTTAAGAAAAATTTTCCACTTCGGCTATAATGCATGACTATATAGAAATGAATTGAGTCCTCTCGGTGATTGGCGTCTGCATACACTGCTTAAAATTTCCCTTCTCTGAAGCCATGCGTCGATGGCTTAGGGAGTAGAGACTCCGACTGACACCAAACCGGTCGAGTTTCCAGAAGCAAGTGGATATGTCTAGCCACACTGATGAGCTGTGATACAGCGAAACGGGCTTGTATGTGGATGACTAATATATATATATAGTGACTGATGTGCGTTGTGGTGCAGTGGATATCGGCTCGGAAAGAGAAATCACTTAAGCACAGTTATGGGTTAAATAAAATAAATGAATCTGGATATTAGAAAAGAAAAATGTTGTAAGATAACCTTACCCAAAATCATTGGTTATGACCTTAAATGATCCCATAAACCTCGAAACAAACAAACAAACAAACAAACAAACAAACAAATATATATATATACATAGTGTATCGAGGCAGCAAACATATACTGTTAAATATATTAGACAATGAATGTCTATTATGTTTAATCATGAGCCCTTCTAAACATTGTATTTTGGCTTTAATTTCAGATAAAAATAAAGACAGATATATATATATATATATATATATATATATATATATGTATATATATATATAAAATCACCGATTGACGCCAGTTCGGTCGGATTTTAATCCTGGGTAACGGACACACACACAAACAGACGTTTATAATAAGTTTATATATATATATATATATATATATATATATATATATATATGAACTTATTTATAAATGGAACTTTGTCTGTGTGTGTGTCCGTTACCTATACACTCCGAAATGGCTGAACCGATTTTCTTGAAAATTTACACAGTTTACTCTAAGCGTCTGCGAGTGTTCTAAGCTAGGTTTTGTGTCGAGGAAGCCGCGATAAATATCGAAAATCGAAAATCGAAAAAATCGGGTTATAGAAGGAGTGGTCCGATTTTAATCAAATTTGATCCACTCACAGACAAAAACATAAGAAACGATATTCAGAAGTTTCAAGGTTGCAGTTCTTACAATAGTGCAGAAAATCGATAATATATATATAACAGGCAAGATGTTTGTGTGTGTGTGTGTGTTTATCCGCCTGTATGTTTTTAATTTTTCAGCTCTTTTATTTTAGTTTTTGCTTCGGGTTTGGCTCTAAGTAGGTATAATTGTAATTCTTAGTCTCAGCCATGATACTATTTACTCAGAGGACTTATTTAGCCTTCAAAATTCAGTTTACGTCGAAAAATCTTATTTGATATCGATACCAGGAAATCAAAATTTTACTTACATTCATTCATTTTTCTTTCAGTCTACAGTTTCACTTTAACTGGAAACAACTATTGCTTTTTAGTCTTTCGTGCCAACATCCAAAGAGTCTGAGCTCCAGGATCATGGATTAGTTCTAAAGCTTTCATTACACCCGAGCAACGCCGGTCTATACTGCTAGTGTATATATATATATATATATATATATATATATATATATATATATATATATATGAAATAATAATAATCATTGTTACACCTAATAAACCCGTCTACCATTAGATAGGTAAAAGGCTTAAAGTGAATAGATTTTATAAATAAACCGTTTGATATTAAATAAGAGACCATCAATTTGTATACATAAATAAACATTTAAATGACATACGAATCAGATGACAATTCCATACGTCACCTTCATGATACATTTGCTGAATATATATATATATATATATATATATATATATATATATATATATACGTACTGTGCAAAAGTATTAGGACAAGAACTATTTTATCTTTCATGAGACATCAAAATAAAGTTTAAAATCACCCCAGTCCTAATATTTTTGCACACTACCGAGAGTATTACGACAGGGGTGATTTTTCGAAAAAAATCACTGAGATTCAAATACAGGGTGAAAAGCTAAGTAAATTGCTAAGTAATATTGATAATTTTAAAACTATGTGTAAAAGAAATGTATTAAAAAGAAGTTGTATTTAATTTTTCGTATTTTCTATTAAACAAGTTATTTTGAAACTACTCATTATTCTATTATCCTTGGATATGACTGACTTTTTCCTTATCCCCCCCTCTCGAATTGATAAATCTAATGTTACTTCGCAAGACACACTTTGAAAACAAATACAAGCTGCTTGGCACGAGATACCATTAGATAAATTGATGAAGTTTGTGATGTCAATTCCTGAGAGAATGAAGGCTGTGATCAAAGCGAAAGGCTATTATACTAAATATTAAATTTATTTTGTCACAAGTAATTTTTTCCTGTTAAAGCATTTGTAAATCATATAAAATTACTTTAATTAAATTGTTTATTTTCTGTCAATATGCCTCATAAAAGATAAAATAGTTCTTGTCTTAATACTTTTGCACAGTACTATATATATATATATATATATATATAAAATGTCTTAAATAATTTCTATTTACATTTGCTTACGTTAGGGAACAAAAACAGAGATAATATGAATATGAAAATCAGGAAAATATGCGTTTAAAGGCATTATTTCGTGTTTTAGCTATCTGAAAGTCCTTCATGGTCGAGCGGTCTAAGACACGTCGGATCAATTGATGATTCCTCCTAAGTGACGCGGGTTAGAATACTACCGAATGTTTGATACTTTTCCCGCAATATGCTCGATTATTTAGGCCGGTAGATATAAATAAATATACTGTTTAATTATTGATATCATAGTATCTATTCAAATACGAGTATCTTTTAAAAATAATGTTTAAACAAATAAATTAGAAATATATATATTTTATTTTGTTTTCCTTTTATAGGGAAAAAGAAAGAGTGAGAGAGGAAGAAAGAAAAAGATAGAGAGAAAGAGAGAAAAAAAGAGAAGGAGATAGAATGAGAGAGAGAGGGCGACAACGAAAGAGAGAGAGAGAGAAAGAGCGGGCGAAAGAACGTGAAAGAGAATGTGAGGGTGAGAAAGAAAGTGAGAGAAAGATGAGGATAGAAATATATATATATATATATATATATAGAGAGAGAGAGAGAGAGAATATATATAGAGAGAGTTGTTATCCATCTCTTCTCTATGTCAGTCAGTTAAGTGCCATACGTGATACACGCTTGGGCGATCATGTCTCGAAAGAGACATGACTGACTGGGCAGAAGATTATCCCGCAGTAGGTTGACATTGCTTTCTGCGGTAGACTGGTTGTCGACCAAGGCTATAGAACCCAATCTGTCCTGTTATTTAACCCATAACTGGAGGGGTAAGAGACGGATTAATACCTTTGCCAAGGGTACTTGCGCTTAAGTGAATGCAATGAATTCAGCTGGAATTCGAACTCGGCTCCCCGATTTCTCGTTCCTAGCCGATATCCAATGCACCACAACGCACATCCACTTCTCTATGTAGCTTGGGTTAAATAGTAGGGTAGACAATCTGTTCATTTTGAGATCAATCTCATTCAGTTCCTCTTCTCGTTACTTTATTACAATAATGTTTCTAAAAAAAAAAAAAAAAAAGGGTTTAAATTTAAATCTACCCAACCCTAACCCTAACCCTTACCCGCCACGCACTGGAAAAAGAAAGAAAAGAGAAATACGTTTCCTCTCATCATCGTCGCTTCATTCCTGGTCATTCCAGTCGGTGACGTTGTCAGGATCTTGTGAAAGCGGACACGACCGTTAAGTGAGGAACCCCGAGACTAAAACCGACCGATTTTTACGCTCCCTAAGCCCACCCAGGCAGGAGACAACTTATACCTACAACCCAATCTAAAACGCAGTCTCATTGCTAACTCCGCTTTAGATAACCAAGGCCCTTATCAGCGTTATCGATAACAACGTATCAGGTGATGGTCAAATTATGATACTTGTCTCATCGGGATCTTACTTGGTGAAACATTCACTAAACGCCGTTCACGAATATTTGATGGTTCAAGTGGGCAGTTACAGTTACGCCAATCAAAAATAGATTTTTTTCACGCGCAATTTATTTAGTGAAGAAAGATTAAAACGTGTATTTGTCTTACTTTTGTTATATACGAGGAGAGCCTGTGAACAAAGAGGGTTGAGACTCTGTTCCAAGCCGGGAAGTTTTTCTCGTCAGAATCCATTTTGCACATTTGTAAATCTGCCATTCTTCCGTTCATTGATTATTCGTACCATAAGAAAGGACTACAAATAAACTGCAAGAAAATCGAATGCATGGTCATCAGCAAAAAGGGCAGCCCAAAATGCCGAATACAGGTGGGGGATACTAAAACGAAGCAACTACAAGAATATAAATACCTGGGAAGTGTTATAACAGAAGACGGAAAGTGCGACACTGAGATCCGAAGGCGAATCGAGATCCGAAGGCGAATCGGGATCTGAAGGCGAATCGGGATCCGAAGGCGAATCGGCATGGCGAAAGAAGCATTCCAGAAGTTCAGTAAAGTATTAAGAAACAGGAAAATTTCGCTAGAAACAAAGAAAAGAGTACTGGATTGCTATGTGATGTCAGTTTTTCAATATGGCAGTGAATGCTGGACAATATCATCAAAAATGAAGAAAAACCTTGAAGCACCTGAAATGTGGTTCTACAGAAGTATACTGGATATAAAGTGGGGGATCAGTTCCATATTAAAATCAATATATAAACTGACCCCTCACTTTATCGTCACATCAGTTTCTATACATTTATATTTCTGAGATCCAAAAGCACAAGGACGCATTCCAGAAGCTGAGTAGAGCATTAAGAGACAGGAAAATTTCACTAGAAACAAAGACGAGATTACTCGATTGCTATGTGATGTCTGTTCTTCAATATGGCAGTGAATGCTGGACAATATCATCAAAGATGAAGGAAAAACTTGAAGCAACTGAAATGTGGTTCTACAGAAGGATGCTGCGAATATCATGGATCGAGCATGTGAGCAATGATGAGGTCTTAGAAATGATGGAAACAAAAAGGAATTTAATTCTGAGCATAATGAGGAAGAAGGGCTTGGAGAACCTGGTACTAATAGGACAGATTGAGGGAAAAGGAGACAGGGGAAAACAGCGGATAACATACTTGAATGACCTGATCAGATAGATGAGGGAACGAGGGTTGCATGGTGTAACAGGAGAAAGCGTGCTAAGAGCCACCAAGGATAGGGAGACGTGGAAAGCCATGATCGCCTACGTCTAGAAAGGAAAAGGGCACATAGAAGAAGAATACGAATCTGGTCGGGTGCTCCAAATGAGGATCTGCAATATACTCCTGATTTGGCAGCTTCCTTCAATCAATTTCTCACCAGCATGATGTTTCTTCCCTCTGTCTTTTCTACAAGGATTTCATAGCAACTACTCCGACAACCCCCCCACAATACCCAGACCACATTTATTTACTCATGCTACTAGATTGGCATGTAGGTCCCACTCTTTTACCATTGAAATAGTTAAATGTAACCACCGCTTCTATTCTAACAGCTTCTTTTCTTTCACTTTTTTTCTTAAATCATTTCACCCCAAGCAAGGCGTTAACGTCACTGATGCTCAGGGGGCTACATAAGCGTAAAAGTTTAAGAGGAGATTTAATAGAAAGTCGACCCAGTTACAGGGGGTGTCAGAGAAAGAGCAAGAGAAGGATGTGAACAGATGTGAAGACAGTTTTGGAGGTAGAGAGAAAGGAAAAGAACAAGATATATGGGGTGATGTAGAAAGGATTGGAGTTAAGTGGATTAGAGATGGGAATTGACATTGCATTTAAATTCCTGGAGGTTGTAGCCGCCAGGAAAGCAAGTATATGGAAGGGAGAGCGGGAAGTGCGAGAAAAGAAGCTGATGGAGTAGAATTGTCGACTGCATTTGGTTGATCTAACTGTAAATGGGTGGGACCTTGTCGCCAGTCTGGTTCCATGAATAAATTCTTGTGGTTTATCACCTGTGGAACTCCCTACCGTTTGCTTTCCTCCCTTATAGCAACAATCTCCAAAGGTTTAAAATGAAACACCAATTGCCATCTATTTCTGACTCCTACTTCTCTCTTATTCTGTCTGCCTCTAGAAAAGTTTGTTCACTGAGTCGTGTTAGACAATTTTTTCTCGCTAGAATCTCTCTTAAATATTTGTAATTCTACCATTCGTCCATGCATTGAATATTGCTATCACTTCTGGTCTGGTGCTTCTTATATGCATTTAGAGAGTCTTGATAAAATCCCCTAAAAGAATCTACAATTTTATCAGTCGTGACCTGTCATCTCGGCTTCAGTCACTTTCCAACCGCTGTATCATAACTTCTCTGTGCGATTTTTTTATAAATATGGTAATTGCTCCAATGAAATTCCCTCTTTTTTATAGTGGGTGTGAATCCAAATCATCTCTTTCTTTTAGTGGATGTGGATTCAAATAATCTCTTTTTGTAGTGGGTGGGGATCCAAATCATCTCTGTTTTTAAAGCGTGTGGATTCAAACCATCTCTTTTTGTAGTGGGTGGGGGTCCAAATTATCATTTTTTTGTGGGTGAGGATACAAATCATCTCTTTTTTTGATTGCTGGGGATTGCTGGGGATCTAAATCATCTCCCTTTTTGTGGGTTAGGATCCAAACCATCTCGTTTTATAGTGGGTGGGATTCAAATCATCTCTTTTTGTAGTGGGTGGGTATCCAAATCATTTTTTTTTTTTGGTGGTGAGGATCCAAATCATCTCTTTTTGTAATGGGTGGCTATGCAAATTATCTCTTTTTGTAGTGGGTGGGGATCCAAATCATCTCTTTTTTTGGTTCGTGAGGATCCAAATCATCTCTTTTTGTAATAGGTGGGTATCCAAATTATCTCTTTTTGTAGTGGGTGGGGATCCAAATAATCTCTTTTTTTGTGGGTGAGGTTCGAAATCGTCTCTTTTTGTAGTAGGTGGTATCTAAATCATCTGTTTTTGTAGTGGGTGGGGATCCAAATCATCTCTTTTTGTAGTAAGTGGGAATTCAAATAATCTCTTTTTGTAGTGGGAGGGGATCCAAATCATCTCTTTTTGTAGTGGATGGATATCCAAATCATCTCTGTTTTTTGAGTGAGGATCCAAATCATCTCTTTTGGTATTGAGTGGGGATTCAAATCTTCTCTTTTTGAAGTGGGTGGGGATC
>JBBBDQ010001297.1:1332500-1400000 GCA_037127315.1 Ascarosepion bandense | reverse complement strand
GAATTTGTAGAAATTGTGAACTTTTGTTACGACACGTTTCATTTCTTAATTTTATTGCTTTGGAAGACTTTAAAAAATGATTCCATGTTTCCTATGGATTAGAGACTGATGGATCCCGAATTTTTTAGCGATATTTCGTCATCACGCTGACATATATATATATATATATATATATATATAGAAAGAGAGAGAGAGAGAGTGAGTAAGAGAGAAAGAGAGAGAGAGAGAGATGGGAAAACGATGTATGATTTTTATATATGAAACTTTTTAAAAATATCAAATATTTTAGGTAAAATTAAATAAGTTGGAAAGAGTTTTCGTGTGGTGCATTTTGTTCAATAGACAAAATGATAGTTGCATTCATATGACTGCGCATGCGCTCGACGAAGGGGAAGCGCTGGAAATTTTAAATAGCAATTATTTGTATTTTAAATATATGTTTTACGAATATGTTCTAGCCGATCACATTTAATTTCTTTATAGTTTTCTACATGTTTCCATCAGTTTTGTTATTAAATCTCCATATATATATATATATATATTTGTAAAAATATACTAAGTTATAATCTGAGATTAAGGACAGAATGGTTAAATAAAATAAAGACAAGAGGAAAACTGTATTTTAAATCCCCTACGCTTTTCGTTCTGTGATGGACTTTATCAAGGCAAAAAGATGAAATGAGCTTTATTCTAAATTACGTATCTATAAACAAACAGTGTTGGCAACCACAAATACGCTCACAAATCATTTCAAAAGATTAACAGAATATTTTAGTTTTCAGAATTTCTTCATGTGTAGTGCAAAATCACGAGATATTAAAATGAAAGCGGTTGGATTCCCTTCATTTTAACATCTTGTGACTTTGCACTACACATGAAGGAATTCTAAAACAGACTAACATACGAAATAAACAGTTTTCAAAGAAAACGGTCAAATTCCCTTCATTTTAATATTTCGTTTGTTTATAGATACGTAATTTAGAATAAAGCTCATTTCGTCTTTTTGCCTTGATAAAGTGCATCACATTCCTCTTGTCTTTATTTTATATATATATAAATATTATATATATATATAAATTCAGATGAAGAGGAACAACAGTTTTACAGTTCCAAGTTTACTGGGATTTACTTTTTTTTCTTTTATAACAGTGCCCAATCCAATAAATATTGTAGATCCTAATATAATTTTTTCAATTGGAGTAGATAGATCTATCTATCGCCCGGTTCACACTCCACCCACGTCTGTTGAACAGGTTAAGAGGCTCATCCCTTGTTCCTTGTTTAGGATGTGGTTTCCGGCTTTCTCTTTTCCAATCTTTTCACTATTACGTAGCCCCCTGCACATCAGTGGCGTTACCGCCTTGCTCGGGGTGATACGATTAAAAAAATATAATCATATAATTAAATTTGTTTTCTTAATTAAAAATATATTGCGACACGTAAATTTTTATGTTTGGAGATTTCTACCTCGTCATCAGGCAATGTTAGATGATTGTTGTGAAAACGATTTTCATTTAAATATAAGAAACAATACGTTTGTTATTTTTAGATATGGGAAGACATAAAAATTTATTGTGTGTGTTCAATTTAACTAATCAGAAAAGAGATTCACTTTAAATTTGAAAAAAAAAAGTTTATATTTTTGGTGAATACATACTTTCTTTTTTCCATTTGTAAGACCAAAGTGTCAACTTATTTTAACCCCTGTCTAGACTCTATTTCCGTACACACACACACACACACACACACACACACACACACACACACACATGTATATATATATATATATATATATATATATATATATATATATATAAACTTATTTATAAATGGAACTTTGTCTCTGTGTGTGTATGTATCTGTGTGTGTGTACGTTTCCTATACACTCCGAAACAGCTGAACCGATTTCCTTGAAAATTTACACAGTTGTACTATAAGCGTCTGCGAGTGTTATTAGCTAGATTTTGTGTCGAGGTACACCCGATAAATATCGAAAATCGAAATAATTGTGTTATAGATGAAGTGGTCCGATTTTAATCAAATTTGATACACTCATAGACAAAGACATAAGAAACGATATTCAGCAGTTTCAAGGGTGAAGTTCTTACAATAGTGCAGAAAATCGATAATATATATATATAAAAGGCAAGATGTTTGTGTGTGTGTCTATTTATCTGTCTGTATGTCCTTTATACAAATCCACAATTTTTATTCGATACTCACCAAACTTCACACAAATATTTTTTAGGCTGAGTCTGAGCTCCAGAACCATAGATTTTTGAGCAACGCCGGGCTATACAGCTAGTATGTATATATATATATATATATATATATATATATATCCCAGAAACCAGTGCACTGAATGAAAAAACTGTAAAAAAATTTCCCTCACGCTGGTCGCTGAGAAAGTGTGCCATTGAGTGAAATAGGCCATATTGACCCGGAGTAACATCAAGACTGAATGGTGAGTGTGAAAGAATCTCAACACCGTCTATCTGTTTGAACTTTTCTTTAGTCAACACTACGAGGGTGTGGCCTCGCAGTGTCTTGCTGAAGCCCAACCTCAACTGACCAATGCAGGTTACTCCTTTCGTTGGTCGTACACGCGGTCTAGATGCTGACAATACAGTTTAGTGTCGAAAGCGCGACCGTGTGGAACAAGCTTGAAATACAGTCAGTCAGTTAAGTGCCATACAGGCTTGGGCGATTATGTCTCGAAAGCTATATGAGTAGGATGGGCCGTAGTGACTCGGAGTAGCACCGGGACTGAATGATAGATTTGAAAGAATCTCAACACCGTCCATCTGTTTGAACTTTTCCTTAGTCAACCCTACCAGGGTGTGGCCTCGCTGTGTCTTGTTGAAACAAAGCCAGACCCCAACTGACCAAAGCAGGTTACTTCTTTTGTTTTTCGTACACGCGGTCTAGTTGCTGACAATACAGTTTAGCTTCCATGACGCGACCGTGTGGAACAAGCTTGAAATGTAGTGGAAATTGCGATTCGTAGATGCTAGAGTAGATGCTGATTTTTCAAAGTCTACCATTCTTCCAGAGTGCTCAATCAGGGTGTGAGAGCGTAAATATCTATCCGCACACACACACACACACACACACACACACACACACACACACACACACACACACATATATATATATATATATATATATATATATATATAAAGGGTGCGATGGTTAAATTGTTGCAATTTTAGATTCATTATTTCGCATATTCGCTAAATTTTTGATTTTCTTGACTGCGCAGTATAGCAGTGTCATTTTATGAGAAAAATTGCAAATTTACGCAGTTCACTCCGCCAGATATTTGCAAACAGCATGTACTGCTTGACAGTCGCACCGGAAGCTCCAGTACGAAAATTTCACAGGGTTTCAGTGTCCAAACTGAGGACAGTGCAGAGGATGCAGAAAGAGTTGGACGAGTCTAATGGTGATTACGAAGATACGACCGCTCTGAAAACTCACACTGATCGTTGTAATAAGAACTCACAATTTGGTGGTACGGGCACAGAGGCCTACATCAAGTGCTTTCAGGAGGTAGTGGTTCCCTGGGTCAAGAAGTTGGCTGCTGGAAGACCCTATCCAGCAATAGGACTCTGTACCATGCCACACAAGCAGGTAAACCTAGTAATCACTGGAAGTCAATTCCATCACCCCTTACTTCCTAAACTGGAACCCACTTAATTAATGTGTGTGCGGAGAAGTTGAGCAACAAAACTCGATGCGACACGAGAAATGAAATTAAGGCAATAATTATGGCAACATTTACCAATTTAAATAATGAGACCGCCCAGAAGAGGTGCAGGATATTCCAAAGTTGTCTGTGCGTAGAACCAATGGTTGATTTTATTGAATAAATTTACTCTGTATTTCAAGATACTTTTGTGTAATTTTGGTAAATATATAACTGAAAATGAGATATTAAGCGTTATTTTAATTTTTGCTTAACTAAAACGACAATTTATCCATCTCACTGTGTATATGTCGTGTTCATGAATATCTATGTGTGTGTGTCTTTGTGTGATGCATCTGTATTAATGTAAGAAAAATGCATATACATCAGTATGTTATATTAATTAATGTGTGCTGAAGTTTCTTTAGTAAACTCCAGAGAGAGAGAGAGAGAGAGAGAGAGAGAGAGAGAGAGAGAGAGAGAGAGAGAGAGAGAGAGAGAGACTGGAGGTACTAAAACTAACCCCGATATTGATACACTGGTGCACAGGAAGCAGCATCACCCTTTTCACTAATTTAATTCTGAAGTAGAAGAGCAAACAAAAGTACTTTATTTGTTAGTAACCGCTTTCTATGGCTACGCTTAGTTTCTCTATCCCCTTTACTCTGTAACTATAAGTTTATCAGTATATTTATACATTTGAAAAATAAATTAGTAAATAGTCTCAGTGTGTTTTAAGTACTCTTTCTCTTATGCACATGAAGGGGGAAACCTGGATTGTTGAACTGGGTGTAGGGGGAAATGACAAAAAATGTTTGGGAATCACTGCATTAAACACTATGGACCATTTCCCTGTACACCCAGTTAAAAAAAAAAAAAAAAAACTTGTAAGAAAACAACAACAACAACAAAAAACTGAATAAAACCTTACAAAATATCCCTTGCTAGTTATATTTAACAAAACATACATAAAAGAAGGGTTGTTGGCTAAGTTTATAATATATGTACACGTGTGTGTGGGCTTTGCGCTCGTCTGTCGCTGTGTGTATTTGTGTGTGAATTTGTGTGAGCGTATGGGTTTATATAATTGCCAAATAATGTTGTTATTCCACCTCTTTTGATTCATTCGCTTCTTTGTGATTCGTTTTTCGTTTGATTAGTTACGTTGTTCGTATTCCACCTTTTTCCCGCCCTTTTTGCCACGTCATCCATTCATCTTTGCGCTCATCATCTTTTCCTTGTTTATTTTTTTAAGTCACTCTCTCTTTTTTTTTTCAATTAATTTCTTTTTAAACTTTAATTTCTTTTTGTTATTCTTTAACTTTTTAAAAATATCTTTTTTACATCTTTAACTTTTCTTTGTTTCTTTCACTATTTTTACATTTTTCGTGTCGTTGTTTCCCTCTTTGTAATTTTATCTTTCCTTTTGACCTAATTTTTTTTTCTTTTTTGTAACTTCGTTCTTTCTTTTTGACTTCACCCTTCTTTTTTTACCAATTTCTTTCTTTCTTTCTTTCTTTCTTTTACACATTACAACGTTATTCTTCTTTCTTTCTTTTTTGTAACATCATTTTTCTTTCTTTTCTTTTCTGATTTCATGTTTTTTCTTTTTTAACCAATTTCTTTCTTTCTTTCTTTCTTTCTTTCTTTCTTTTCTTTACACATTACAACGTTATTCTTCTTTCTTTCTTTTTTGTAACATCATTTTTCTTTCTTCTTTTCTGATTTCATGTTTTTTCTTTTTTAACCAATTTCTTTCTTTCTTTCTTTCTTTCTTTTCTTTTACACATTACAACGTTATTCTTCTTTCTTTCTTTTTTGTAACATCATTTTTCTTTCTTCTTTTCTGATTTCATGTTTTTTCTTTTTTAACCAATTTCTTTCTTTCTTTCTTTCTTTCTTTTACACATTACAACGTTATTCTTCTTTCTTTCTTTTTTGTAACATCATTTTTCTTTCTTCTTTTTTGATTTCATGTTTTTTCTT
Source organism: Ascarosepion bandense (assembly GCA_037127315.1). NCBI lineage: Eukaryota > Metazoa > Mollusca > Cephalopoda > Sepiida > Sepiidae > Ascarosepion > Ascarosepion bandense. The sequence continues at coordinate 1,394,326 of JBBBDQ010001297.1, read as the reverse complement.
TTTTAACCAATTTCTTTCTTTCTTTCTTTCTTTCTTTCTTTCTTTTACACATTACAACGTTATTCTTCTTTCTTTCTTTTTTGTAACATCATTTTTCTTTCTTCTTTTCTGATTTCATCTTTTCTTCTTTTTTAACCAATTTCTTTCTTTCTTTCTTTCTTTCTTTCTTTTACACATTACAACGTTATTCTTCTTTCTTTCTTTTTTGTAACATCATTTTTCTTTCTTCTTTTCTGATTTCATGTTTTTTCTTTTTTAACCAATTTCTTTCTTTCTTTCTTTCTTTCTTTTACACATTACAACGTTATTCTTCTTTCTTTCTTTTTTGTAACATCATTTTTCTTTCTTCTTTTCTGATTTCATGTTTTTTCTTTTTTAACCAATTTCTTTCTTTCTTTCTTTCTTTCTTTTTTTCTTTCACACATTACAACGTTACTCTTCTTTCTTTCTGCCTTGGCCCCTCTTTCCTTTTTTGACTAAATCTTTTTTTCTTTTTTTTACCCTTTCTTTCTTGATCTTTCTTTAATTACCTGTTTCTTCCTTTCTTTTTTGTAACATCATTCTTCTTTTCTGATTTCATCGTTCTTTCTTTTTTTAACCAATTTTCTTTCTTTCTTTCTTTCTTTCTTTCTTTCTAATAGCACCATCTTTCATCCCCGCTTGACTCCTTCCCAGCATTGTGGCCGCTTTGTTACAGGGTAAAACAAACTTATTTAATGTTATCGGTAGGCACCTGTCAAAAAAAAAGAAAAAAAAAAAAAAAAGAAAAGAGAAAACACTCGAACAAGTCCTAACCCTAACCCTTACCCCCAATTTCTCATCTTTTTTTAGCACTTTAGTAACCTCCACCCGAACCCTTGCCATCCGTTGGCCAATTGAAAGCTTTTTGTGTGTTTTAAAAAAGACGCTGTATTTAGTGAGGCGGAAATTGAAATAGAAAGAAAGAAAGCCAACATGGAAAGTGGATTGCAAATAAAAGAAGAAATCAAGAACAACAAAAAGAAAAACGAGAAAGAGAGAAAGAAATGAACAATGGATTAGGGACATCAAGTTAGAATGAAAGAATTGGTGGGAAAAGGACGAAGAAAAAAATAAAAAGTAAAAAATATAAACATATGTAATTAAAAAAATGAAATTAGCCATTTGATGAATCGTTAAGAAAAAAGTAGTTTCGCTTGTTTTGAAAGGAGAGTAAGGAGGAAAAGAGAGTAAGATGAAAAGGAGAGTAAGAAAGAAAAGAGAACAAGGAGGAAAGAAGAATTAAGTCAGAAAGGAGAGTAAGGTAGAAAAGAGAGTAAGGCAGAAAAGAGAGAAGGCTGAAAGGAGAGTAAGGAAAAAACGAGAACAAGGAGGAAAGGAGAATTAAATCAGAAAGGAGAGTAAGGCAGAAAAGAAAGTAAAACAGAAAGGAGGGTAAGGAGGAAAAGAGAGTAAGGAAGAAAGCAGAGTACAAAAAGAAAAGGAGGAGGAAAGGTGAATTAAATAAAAAAGGAGAGTTAGGAGGAAAAGAGAGTTAAATGAAAAGGAGAGTAAGGAAGAATAGAGAATAAGAAGGAAGGAAGAATTAAGTCAGAAAGGAGAGTAACGAATAATAGAGAGTAAGGCGGAAAAGAGAGTAAAGCGGAAAGGAGAGTAAGGAAGAAAGAGAACAACGAGGAAACGAGAATTAAGGCAGAAAGGAGAGTAAAGAAGAAAAGCAAAGAATGATTTTGGGAAAGAAAGCGGAAGAAGTTTCATGAAAAATTCAAAAGCGAAAGAAAAATAATTTGTTAATTGTTGGTTTGTTTCTGAGATATTTTTTCTTTAAACTTTTTTATTTTAATGTGCAGCAGAGTAGTAGACGGGTGGTTGGTTACTCATTCTAACAACATTTCAATGTTTTACTCTTTTTCGAAGTGGAACTGCACACAGTAAAATCGCAATGATTTCTTATCTAGAAATAAACAAATATTTTTGTTAAGAATTATAATAAAGAAAAATAACCATCGATTTCTTGGAACTCTAAAAAATGACCTACACTCTGCTGTTTACTCAGGTAAGAAACGGCATGTTAATTTCAACACCTTGAAAACGAAAATACTCACTATCAATCGTCTAAGAGACACCTTTCTGCTTTCCATCATCATGGCTAATGTTAACCTCCAGGAGATTGACTCATTGCTTTTTTTTTAAATAAAATTATCCGATGACATGAAGTGGAAAGATTATACTGAATCAATTGCTGGATCTGCTACTATGAAATTTAGCTCACTGTGTCGTGTTATACAATTTTTATCTCCAGAAACTATCTTACATATTCAAAAAGACCACCATTCGTCCATGCTTTGAATATTGCTGCCGCATATGGTCTGGTGCTTCAGCTATACATTTAGAGATTCTTTATAAAACATAAAAAATAATCTGCAATGTTATTGATCCTGACCTGGTATCTCGGTTTGGGTCACTTTCTTACGGCTGTAATGTATCTTCCCTGTGCAATTTTCTATAAGGGTCGTGGGCATGACGGTAAACTGCATCCGACAGCAAGGCCTCTGATTATGAGGTGGTGAGGAGCATGAAACCACCTCTTAATTGCTGTTGTTCTCAGGTCCACCCTGACCCGGAGTGGTAGCACCTGTTAGGGTCCCAGCTATGGGCAAATAGTTAACCCCCAAACTGGGATCAAAATACTATGAAAGTATAAAAAAGCTTTTATAGAAATATATATACATAAAAATAGACTTTTATAGAAAAAGATACATTTTTGAAGAAAAAATATGACCAACAATTCATTTTTTAAGAAGAAAATTAATACCATAACACATTTTTGAAGGGCAAAAATTATTCTCAGCAAAACATTTTTGAATACAAAACTAGAAAACATTTTCAGGTTTCTAAAATAAAAAAGAATAAAAATAAAAAAGTTTCATTAAAATCTGACTAAATCAGCCTTCTCACGATAAACGAATATTAAAAAAGAAAGAAAGAAACAAACTTAAAACTCTACCTTTTTGGTATTAAATAACCTATGGAGGTTGATATGCCGTTAAATAAAATTCAAACTCAAACTCAAATATTCTATAAATTATTTCATTGTATCTTTTCTGATGAACTTTTATCTACGGTACCTAGAGTTTGGGAATTTAAGTGCAGTACTAGATTGTCAACAAGGTTTCATCATTTTACAGTTGAATTGGCGATGCTATCAGTTTCTTCTCTCGCACACTTTGCCTGTGAATCTCTCTTCTGACTTCTTGTTCAAAAGGTTTAAGCATAATGTCAATCATTATCTTCTTCATTTTTTCTTCTTTTATAGTATTTTTCTCAGAGTCTTCAACGCTCAGTAACACCCCCACTAGTGGCTTTACTTTCATTTCTTGTAGGAAATCGATAAATACAAATCTGAATTCATATTTGAATTTTACCTGTTTATATATATATATATATATATATATATATATATATATATAAGAGTAGACCAGTCTACTCTTATATATATATAAGAGTAGACTGGTCTCTGTAGCCTTAAAAAGAAGGCCACTCTAAGAAAACAACTCTGAATTGAAATATATATATATATATATATATATATATATTTCAATTCAGAGTTGTTTTCTTAGAGTGGCCTTCTTTTTAAGGCTACAGAGACCAGTCTACTCTTCTATTTCACCCCTAGCTAGTGAAATGGGGAGAAAGACATTAATACATTCCTCTGCCGAAATCTGAACTCTGCAAGTTTGATTTGACTAGGTATTCCAGATTAATACCACACACACACACAGAGATCTCTCTCTCTTTCTCTCTCTCTCTCTCTCTCTCTCTCTCTCTCTCTCACACACACACACACACACACACATATATATATATATACATACTTCTGCAATTTATGCATTACTCTTCATCAATGAATTGAGTTCTTTCGGTGACTAGCGCGTGTATACACCGCTTATATATAACACGCTAAAATTTCCGTTCTCTAAATCCCTGCGTTTATGGCTTACGGGTTAGTGACTCCGACTAACACCAAATCGGGGTCGAGTTTCAATCCCGGCCAGAATCAAGTTGATGTCTAGCCACACTAATGAGCTGTGATACAACGAAACAGGCTTTAAACCACCCGCACGTCTAATCCTGCAATGTATCATCATCATCATCATCATCATCATCATTTATCTGTCACACCCAGATGGTACATAGGGCAGCAACTTTTTGTAACTGTTTCTGTAACAAACTGTCTTTTTACGGGGCAGGGTTCTTAGCCCTGCACCCAACCCCTAAACCCCCAAACCCGGAGGACCGGTGGACCATTCTTGGTCCTTACGTTTACAGCACCTGGTTCGATGTTGCTTAACTTCAGTGATCGGACGGGAATATAGCCATAGACTATGTATGCTAAATATAAAAAGGATGCGATATAAATATGAAATAGGATTCATATATAATTAATTTTGGCTATTCTACGCGTGTTGTACTTTCTTTCTGTTTTTCAAACAATCACTTTATCCTTCGTTAAACTACAATGACTCGTCACACACCTGTGTTGCCTTACTTATTAGGATACCAAGATATGATGTAGCAAGCTTCTTCATCTATTCTTATACACAATGAGCCTTCAATGTTTACTAACATCAGTACATGGTTTCGGTTAGTAGCAATAATAGAAATGATTATTTAATAAACAATTTGTTCAAATACCTTTACGCATGAGTACACACACAGGAAGTGCGTTGTGGCGCAGTGGATATCGGCTCGGAACGAGAAATCGGAGGGCCGTGTTCAAATTCCAATTGAATTTCTTGCATTCCTTTACGCGCAAATACCCTTGGGAAAGGTATTAATCTCTTCCCTCTAGTTATGTGCTAAATAACAGGACAGATTGGATTCTATAGCCTTGGTCGGTAACCAGTCTACCGCAGAAAGCAATGGCAACCTACTGCGGGATAATCTTTTGCCTAGTCAGTCATGTCTCTTTTGAAACATGATCATCCTAGCGTTTATCACGTATGGCACTTAACTAACTGACACACACACATACACGCCTATATATTTGTAATTTTACATTTTTCTCTCTATCAAGGTTGGTCGGTTGTTTTGTTTTTATGGCATATCAACCTCGGCGGGTCATTTATTGCCAACTAAATTTTATTTATTTATTGCTGGTAATACCTTTTTTATTTATTGTTGTTTTTATATAAGTTTTGTGTCTAGTAATACTTTTTTTCTTTTCGAGTATCAAGATTCATTGGGATTTGTTTTTAAGGGCAGAGTCCCCAAGTTCTATCCTGTTATTTAATCCATAACTGGAGGGAAGGGACGGATTAATTCCTTTCCCTAACGGCACCAGTGCTTAACTAAATGCAGGGTATTCAACTGGAATTCGAACTCGGCTCACCGATTTCTCTTTCCGAGCCGATATCCACTGCACCACAACGCACATCCGTCACTAAATGTTTACAGCACCTGATATTCCCAAGCGGTCACCCATCTAAGTACTGACCAGGCTCAACGTTGCTTAACTTCGGTTATCGAGTGAGAACCGGTGTATTCAACATGATAGGTCTTAAGCCTTCTCGATCAAGGACAATTATTCTCAACTCTAGATACATACATAAAATTATTTATATCTTCAGTTAAAAGTAAAATAAAATTAAATCCTTGATAATGGCTAAACGTACAGCCTGGAGCGCTTAGGTACATAAAACATAAAACATTCGGACAATTTTTATAAATTTTATGTACTGAAAAGAAAAAATAAGATCGCATCAAAAATTATATATAAAAAAACAAACTTACACACAGCATTTTTTAACGAAACTTGCATATACATAGGGTGTCCATAAAGTTCGTGTGCACTTTAAAAAATTTATAACTTTATTTGTATTTGTGACAGAAATAATTTTTAAAAAGGATTAGAAAGAAGTACATCTATATTTTTAATGTTTTATTGCAGTTTTATTTAAGTTTTCACATGTCCTCCATCATCAGCAATAGAAAGGGTAATACGATTTTGCAGTTCACGGAAAACATTTGCCAATTGATTTCCAGTAATGCCCGAGTTATTTTAACTTTCAAATTTTCTGATAAACTAGGTAGATTTGTTTGTATACACAATTGTTTTCACACGTCAGTTGAAGCCATGGATCAAACTGATTCTCAAAAAAAGAATTCTTTTTACTTCTCTAAAAATTGTTGCAAATTTTGTGTAAAGAATTATTTAATAACTATACTTAAATCTCGGTACATTAAACTTTATAACATTTTTTACAGATTATTTCTATCACAAATAAAAATAAAGTTATATTTTTTTTTAAAGTGCACACGAACTTTATAGACACCACATATATATATATATATATATATATATATATATATACTTGAAAAAGTTTTTCGATATTCTACAAATCCCTAGGTAATAGATATTTCGCAGCTAATCAGTCGCTCCTCAGATCTAATTAGCAGGTAAGCGGCTGCTTAGCTTCGAAATGTCTATTACTCAGGGATTTGTAGAAGATGCAATAAGTGTAATACTTTATATATATATATATATATATATATATATATATATATATATATATATATAGAGTATTACACTTATAAAGTATTACATCAACGTTGATCAGCGTAGAAAAATTTGCCAGACATTCCACCAAATATATCCACACGCACTCCCCTTATACACACACGTGTGCTCTCTCTCTGTCTCTCTCCCTATCCTCTCTCTCTTTCTCACACACATACACACACACGCGCGCAGATATATCTTCCAAAGTGGGTAATAAATAACTATTTTAACCCTTTTTAAACCCCTACTCTACTTCACCTCCTCAATTAGCATTAATGGAAGGTTCACTTACGGGTGGTAAGGGTGATAAATCGGGTGCCATCCACCCGATATTCATTCATGGGGCTACCGCCTTCCCGACGCGGTTTCATTTTCAATTTGTCACTTTTTTTTTATCCCCAATGTTTGTATTTTTTGCTTCGTCGAGCAGTGAGGCAGGCGAGCGAGTTGTCAGCCACGAGATCCAACTGGACAACGGGGTAAGGGTGGGATCAGGGTGGGATCAGGGTGGGATCAGGGTGGGATCAGGGTGGGATCAAAGCGAGTTATGATGTGCGCGTCAACGTGTAAGCTTTGTGGCTTATCAGCAAATTAGCTATCGACACTTATGGTCGGTATGTGAGCTCAGGTGAAAAATGTAGAACTTTTAATGTAGATTTTAAAGGCTGGCCATAGAAACGTTTTCGCACTACACATTCTTACTATTCCTTCTGATTATTATCAATGTAATTTTTTTTCAATCTTGCTGAACCCGAGGCTGTGTTATTATCTATGGATCATCAGGTTTAGAGTTGCGGAGGTAAAATTTATCTTCTTAATCGCGATATTTCTAATTATAGGGTACATCATGAGAAAAGAGGGCTTGGTGTTTTTGGCGCTCGCAAGATATATTGAAGGTAAGAGGGACAGAGTGAAGCAGCGAGTAATCTACCTAACGAGCTTGTATAAATGATTGGGAGAACAGGGATTAAGAGAGATAGAGAGAAGACAAAATTTACTAAGAGAATTTGACACTCACAGGATATATCGAAATAGAAGGGCAGAGTGAAGCAGCGAGTAATCTACCTAACGAGCTTGTGTAAATGGTTGGCGGAACAGGGATTAAAAGAGCGATAGAGAAAAGACAAAATTTACTAAGAGAATTTGACATTCACAGGATATATCGAAATAAAAGAAGGAAGCGAGTGAAGCGAGTAATCTACCTAACGAGCTTGTATAAGCGATGGGGAGAACGAAGGTTAAGAGAGATAGAGAAGACAAAATGTACTAAGAGAATTTGACATTCACAGGATATATCGAAATAAAGAAGGGCAGAGTGAAGCAGCGGGATAATCTACCTAACGAGCTTGTATAAATGATTGGGAGAACGGGGATTAAGAGCGATAGAGAAAAGACAAAATGTACTAAGAGAATTTGACATTCACAGGATATATATCGAAATAAAGAAGGGCAGGTGAAGCAGCGAGTAATCTACCTAACGAGCTTGTGTAAATGATTGGGAGAACAGGGATTAAGAGCGATAGAGAAAAGACAAAATTTACTAAGAGAATTTGACATTCACAGGATATATCGAAATAAAGAAGGGCAGAGTGAAGCAGCGAGTAATCTACCTAACGAGCTTGTATAAATGATGGGGAGAACAGGGATTAAGAGAGATAGAGAGAAGACAAAATGTACTAAGAGAATTTGACATTCACAGGATATATCGAAATAAAGAAGGGCAGAGTGAAGCAGCGAGTAATCTACCTAACGAGCTTGTATAAATGATTGGGAGAACAGGGATTAAGAGCGATAGAGAAAAGACAAAATGTACTCAGAGAATTTGATATTCACAGGATATATTGAAATAAAGATGGGCAGAGTGAAGCGGCGAGTAATCTACCTAACGGGCTTGTGTAAATGGTTGGCAGAACAGGGATTAAGAGCGATAGAGAAAAGACAAAATATACTAAGAGAATTTGACATTCACAGGATATATCGAAATAAAGAAGGGCAGAGTGAAGCAGCGAGTAATCTAACTAACGAGCTTGTGTAAATTGTTGGCGGAACAGGGATTAAGAGCGATAGAGAAAAGACAAAATTTACTAAGAGAATTTGACATTCACAGGATATATCGAAATAAAGAAGGGCAGAGTGAAGCAGAGAGTAATCTACCTAACGAGCTTGTGTAAATGGTTGGCAGAACAGGGATTAAGAGCGATAGAGAAAAGACAAAATTTACTAAGAGAATTTGACATTCACAGGATATATCGAAATAAAGAAGGGCAGAGTGAAGCAGCGAGTAATCTACCTAACGAGCTTGTGTAAATGGTTGGCGGAACAGGTATTAAGAGCGATAGAGAAAAGACAAAATTTACTAAGAGAATTTGACATTCACAGGATATATCGAAATAAAGAAGGGCAGAGTGAAGCAGCGAGTAATCTACCTAACGAGCTTGTGTAAATGGTTGGCAGAACAGGGATTAAGAGCGATAGAGAAAAGACAAAATGTACTAAGAGAATTTGACATTCACAGGATATATCGAAATAAAGAAGGGCAGAGTGAAGCAGCGAGTAATCTACCTAACGAGCTTGTATAAATGATTGGGAGAACAGGGATTAAGAGCGATAGAGAAAAGACAAAATTTACTAAGAGAATTTGACATTCACAGGATATATCGAAATAAAGAAGGGCAGAGTGAAGCAGCGAGTAATCTACCTAACGTGCTTGTGTAAATGGTTGGCAGAACAGGGATTAAGAGCGATAGAGAAAAGACAAAATTTACTAAGAGAATTTGACATTCACAGGATATATCGAAATAAAGAAGGGCAGAGTGAAGCAGAGAGTAATCTACCTAACGAGCTTGTGTAAATGGTTGGCAGAACAGGGATTAAGAGCGATAGAGAAAAGACAAAATTTACTAAGAGAATTTGACATTCACAGGATATATCGAAATAAAGAAGGGCAGAGTGAAGCAGCGAGTAATCTACCTAACGAGCTTGTGTAAATGGTTGGCGGAACAGGTATTAAGAGCGATAGAGAAAAGACAAAATTTACTAAGAGAATTTGACATTCACAGGATATATCGAAATAAAGAAGGGCAGAGTGAAGCAGCGAGTAATCTACCTAACGAGCTTGTATAAATGATTGGGAGAACAGGGATTAAGAGCGATAGAGAAAAGACAAAATTTACTAAGAGAATTTAACATTCACAGGATATATCGAAATAAAGAAGGGCAGAGTGAAGCAGCGAGTAATCTACCTAACGAGCTTGTGTAAATGATTGGGAGAACAGGGATTAAGAGCGATAGAGAAAAGACAAAATTTACTAAGAGAATTTGACATTCACAGGATATATCGAAATAAAGAAGGGCAGAGTGAAGCAGCGAGTAATCTACCTAACGAGCTTGTATAAATGATGGGGAGAACAGGGATTAAGAGAGATAGAGAGAAGACAAAATGTACTAAGAGAATTTGACATTCACAGGATATATCGAAATAAAGAAGGGCAGAGTGAAGCAGCGAGTAATCTACCTAACGAGCTTGTATAAATGATTGGGAGAACAGGGATTAAGAGCGATAGAGAAAAGACAAAATGTACTAAGAGAATTTGATATTCACAGGATATATTGAAATAAAGATGGGCAGAGTGAAGCAGCGAGTAATCTACCTAACGGGCTTGTGTAAATGGTTGGCAGAACAGGGATTAAGAGCGATAGAGAAAAGACAAAATATACTAAGAGAATTTGACATTCACAGGATATATCGAAATAAAGAAGGGCAGAGTGAAGCAGCGAGTAATCTACCTAACGAGCTTGTATAAATGATTGGGAGAACAGGGATTAAGAGAGATAGAGAGAAGACAAAATGTACTAAGAGAATTTGATATTCACAGGATATATTGAAATAAAGAGGGAAAGAGTGAAGCAACGAGTAATCTACCTAACGAGCTTGTGTAAATTTATGAGTGTTACTGGTTAAACAGAACATTGTCTTCGTCGGCGGTGAAACTGGTTCCTTCATCAGGCTTTTCTTGTAAGGAAGGTTGCTAGATGGGATTAAAAATAATGGTCAGAGACCATCTAGAATACTAGGACAGAGTGAACTTTATAGTTAAGTGTGTAGCCAATATGGCGATGACGTGACAGAGAGGGGTAATTTCTAAACTGAAGTCAACAGCCGTGGTAGAGTTTTCCCCCGATTGAATAAAATGTCACGTCTCCTTGACCGAGGTTAGCCTTCAAGTTGGGAGACATCGGCACTAATTTTGTAGATAATCTCCGATCGGTCTACTTGCATACAAATAGGCTACGAATCAAGAAATAGCTCACCGGCTTTCAACCTAGATAAGGCTGTGTGTTGTTCTATAGCCTTTGATGGAAACCAGTCTACCGCAAAAAAATAATGGCAACCTGCTTCGGGAAAATCTTTTGCCCAGTCAGTCATCTCTCTTTCGAGACATGATCGCCCACGCGTGTATTACGTATGGCACTTAACTGACTGACTGAATATAATAGTTGGAAACATGATTAAAACTTCTACTGGGCATAAAGTGGGGGTTCGGTTTTATATTGTTATGAAGTAATAAACTGATCCCCTAATAATTATTACTTAATGATATAATATATCCCTTCTCTCTCTAGCTATGAGTCAAATAACAGGACAGATTGGGTTCTATAGCCTTGGCTGACAACCAGTCTACCGAAGAAAGCAATGGCAACCTACTGCGGGAAAATCTTCTGCCCAGTCAGAGACATGATCGCCCAAGCGTGTATCACGTTTGCATTTACCTGGTTGACTGATGTAAAAGAGACACGACACCCACACTCACTTATGAGACTGATGATGATGATTATGATGATGACTGCCACCATGATTGCTGAGCAATGAAATTTAAATATAAACAAATTTTAATTTGTTGTTTCTTCACAAAGCAGTTTTAATTTCGTGTTATGTGGCGAGAATCTACTGTGCGATTTTTACCAGAGCTTAGACCCGTAAACATCGTGATCACAGTGTGTTGGTGACAAGTCTCTCAAGGCTACAAACGATTTGCTCACGTTCTCATACAAGGATGCCGCTGAAAGAAATCAATACAGTGACGTGCGCAATGAACACGAGAAGGAATCTGTTAAGTGACAAATGAGGGCGAAAGACTCCGGCCAAAAAGGAAAACCGATGAAAGACAATATATAAAAAAAAAAAAAAAAAAAGAAAAACAGAAAGACAGACAAAGGAAAAATAAAGGGAAAAACAATCAAAGATGGAAAAAAGATAAAAAGGAAGAAAGAAAAATGAAAAATCAGTAAAGAGAAAAAGAAGAAAAAGAAAAAAATATGATCAAGAAGAAAAACAGAATCGAAAGAATTCCAAGACGAAATAGCCAGACTTTGGTGCGAGTGTCCGTCTCGCGAGATCTTCGTCCCATGTCCTGCATGCAAGCTCGCGTTTTAATGAGGCCGATACGAAACGGTGGGGAATATTCCCCAAAAAGAGAAATATTAATTCTTGGCCGTGTATTTGGCGCGTGCCATTACATAAAATGCGAGATAATGGCCGGCTGGCGACTGTCGATTCTGGTTTTTGTTAATTAAGAATAGGCAGAAATTGAACCTGGTACGATTTAGTTGCACGGGTAGAGGGTGGATAGTGAAACAACAGACAGACGCAGGAAGGTACAGATCTATCTATCGTTTTTTTCCCTGGAGCTTTCTCTCTCTCTCTCTCTCTCTCTCTCTTCTGTTTCTTTCTCTTTTTCTTCTCTTCTCTCTCTTTCCTCTTTTCTTTATCTTATCTCTTCTATCTCTCTTTTTTCTTCTCTTTTGTTCTCTCTCTTTTCTCTCTTTTGTTCTCTCTCTTATCTTCTTTTATCACTTATCTCTTACTCTCTTATCTCTCTCCTCTTCCCTCTCTTCTTTCCTCTCTTCTCTTCTGTCTTTCTTCTTCTTCTCTCTTTTCTCTTCTATCTTTCACTTCTCTCTCTTTTGTTCTCTCTCCGATTCTATCTCTCTTCTTTTCTTTCCTCCCCACCGTCTTCTCCCACTCTTCTTTCTCTTCTCACTCCTCTCTTGTTTTCTTCTTTCTCTTTTGTTTTCCACCTCTGTTCTCTATCTCTATCTCCTCTTCTCCCTCTCTCTTTTCTCTTCTATCTTTCTCTTTCTACTCTTCTCTCCTATCTCTTTCCTTCTTCTTCTCTCCTCTCTCACCTCTCTTCTTTTCTTTCTTCTCTCCCTCTTTTCTTCTATGTCTATCTTTGCTTCTCTCTCTCTCTCTCCTTTGCTCTCTTCCCTTCTATCTCTCTCGTCTCTCTTTCATCTTCTCTCTCTTCTCTTCTATCTCTATTTTCTCTCTTTTTTCTCTCTCATCTCTTCCCTCACTGTACCTCTCTTTTCTACTCTCTCTCTCTCTACCACATCTCTCTCCTTCTTATTCTCTCTCTAGTCCCTTCTCTCTCTTCTATTCTTTTCTATCTCTCTCCTATTTTCTCTCTCTACATTGCTCTTATCTCTTTTCTCTCTCTCTCTCTCTACACACACACACACACACACACACACACACACACACACACACACACATATATATATATATATATTAGGAAAATGTAGGAAAAAGTGGAAAAAATTGTGTGACGCGTTTCATCCCTTAAAACTTCAGTATTTTTACGTTGATGTAACTACACATGTTGTGCGTTGTGGTACAGTGGATATCGGCTCGGAACGAGAAATCGGGGAGCCGAGTTCGAATTCCAGTTGAATTCATTGCATTCACTTACGGATTAATACCTTGGGAAAGGTATTAATCCGGCTCTTCCTTCCAGTTATGGGTTAAATAACAGGACAGATTGGGTTCTATAGCCTTGGCTGGCAACCATTCTACCGCAGAAAGCAATCGCAACCTACTGCAAGATAATCTTCTGCTCCAGTCAGTCATGTCTCTTTCGGGACATGATCGCCCAATCGTGTTTCACGTATGGCACTTAACTGAACTGAACTACACATGCACACGGATTGAAATTTTCAACTTTTTCCAATTTGTGTACAGGTTTATCTCGGGTTATGTCGTTTCAAGTTAAGTCGTTCCTGACTATAAGTCATTTGTCAATTATCCCTGTAACTGTAGATCTAGAAGTAACTGTCCGGTTGAGGGTAAGTGTAGGCCTGAAAATGTGATTTATCAAGCCACCAGCTTGCATCTAAGGAAAATCAGGGGAGACGGAATGTTTATATAGAAATTTCCTCGGGAATTTGGAAGCAACGGCTTTATACCCACAGGCATTCCTTCACCAACCCTAGTTTAAAATACAAAACTGCGCTTTCTAGGAAATACTGGGAATCAAAAGAAAGTAACTTAGATCCCCACATGAAATGGGAACTCATAGGCAAGGCTAGGACCCCTAATAGCTTAAAAGATAGGTGTAATTTAAGCTTGACAGAAAAAATTAAAATTTTAAAATTTCAAGACCAAAATATACTCCGTAACAAACGTAGGGAGATCATAAGGGAGGTCATAAGGGAGATCATAAGGGAGATCATAAGTATGTGTCGCCATAGAAATAAATATAAATTACAATAATTATCCTATTCCCCCAGTTAGTCCAGATAAAAAATTGCAAAATTTTTTTAAAAGTTGACCAGCAGTTACCTCCACAACCCTTACCCTACTAACCCTAGGGTCAGGCCACATACCACCCACTACTAAAGAAGAATTACTACTGGCTCCGTCCCCCAGCCCAACCAAAAGAAAAACCAATACATCCCAACTCCTTCCTTTACCTAAGCTAACCTCTGGGTTTTGAATTTTCTTCATTTTCTGTTTATAAGGGGTCGAAGAATGCATGCCTTAAAGTGACATGTTGAAAATGCCTATTTCCCCATTAAGTTTCATCTGAATTTACAGATAACTAAAGATATATATATATAAATATATTGACTATATATATATATATATGGAAAAATAAACTCAAGTTTAAGTCATTTTTATTCAACTTTACGTTTGTCCGCTACAAATATTGAAGTCGTAATATCCCTAGAAAAGCATTAAAAGCACATAAAATCATGTTACTGTACAATAAATAAGAATAAAGCATATAAAAATCATATTAAAATGCCTACATTTAAGGTAAATGTTAATATAATCCTCATAAATCGTAGAGAACGAAATATAAAAGCATCTGTGATCCTTGAAGAAAAGAAAAACACAGTTCAAGGAACTCTCGACCAGATTCTTATTAAAAAACGTATCGAACAACAACAGCCAGGATCGGATGTTGATGCTGGTGATCCACACTCCACAGCCATCTACGTCCACGATGGAAATAAACAAATTGAATGTAAATATTTAACATAAGTTAGTTTATTTTCTACTATCACAAAATAATTTCAATAACTGTATTTGTTATTTAGCCTTACAAAATCATTTTATTATATAATGTCTTAGAGCAAACCACATTCACATATAAAGAGTCCGCGATGTACTGTAAAGATCGCCAATTTACATTTACAAGTATGTACGTACATTTATTTGTAAATTTAGATTACATTTTTCTGTACTATATTAAAAACTAAAACTCATTGGTTTGTAAGCTTAAAATAGATTCTTATTGAGCATATATTATTAAAATGCGTTTATAAATAAAATAGAGTACTGGGAATTGTTATTTGTGGTTCAGACTAGTGAAAAATAAATTTGAAGAAAAGTAAATTTTTTTTTTCGACTTAAGTTGCCTCTTCTGGAACAAATCCCAAACGTAAGGTAAGTTATACCTGTAATTTTTTTATTTAAACGACATAGTTAATGAAAGCAGTTGAAAGGATTTGGGATTTCATGTCGATTTTATAAAGAAATCGAAAGGTTGGCATACAGTATATAAAACCCTTTTTTTTACCTCATTAACCCTCTAGGGCCATTCGTATCATATTTGATACACTATTTCCCTATAAGGAAACATTTGGTATTTCCCTATAAGGAAACATTTGGTATTCATTGACTGAGCAGTCAGTACTGCTTTCATTTGAAATTTATAAAATATTTCTCTTAAAAAATTTTTCAGGAAAATATTTCTTTCAAGGCTTGTTTTCATACTGTATCAAATATGATACGAATGGCCCTAGAGGGTTAATTTGAATTTTGACTATAAATTGGAAAAATTCGTTACTCCATTTTAAAATTTTTGAATCAAAAACGTTTTTCCTTATAAAAATAGTTTATTTCAGATGACTGACATAAATTGCTCGGTCTACGTGAAAATTTATGTTTTTCTACGACCTTCATTAACTAAACGTTGCGATCAGCCAAGAAAAATCGTGTTAACCCTCTAGGGCCATTCGTATCATATTTGATACAGTATTTCCCTATAAGGAAACATTTGGTATTTCCCTATAAGGAAACATTTGGTATTCATTGACTGAGCAGTCAGTACTGCTTTCATTTGAAATTTATAAAATATTTCTCTTAAAAAATTTTTCAGGAAAATATTTCTTTCAAGGCCTGTTTTCATACTGTATCAAATATGATACGAATGGCCCTAGAGGGTTAAGCCGTTGAAAAATCATCGCCTGAAACAAGAAAACATTGCTACCATATACAAAGCAATTTCTGGTTAAATAGTCCGTCGGTTTGAAGCAACAGCCGTGGACAAGAAAAGAATCGATCTTGTGTAACATGTCGAAACTTTGAGATACTGATTTACTCTGATGAAGTGGAACCCATATATCTAGTAATAGAACTTTCAAAATATGAGTTTGAAGTTTTGTTTAACGGACTATCAACCTCTATGGGTTATTTAATGCTAAAGAAAGTGGGGTTTTAAGGTATTTTTTATGTTCGGTGTGTGTTAGGTCTCGTCCGTCTAGCCCTGGCGCACCGTCACCGGCTTCCGTGGTACGCTGCTGTTGCACGTCGTCCGACGTCTTGCCGTTTGCTGTTGCCATTTCCATTGCTGCCGAAACAAGGTGATAACGACTTCGACTACGACGCCGCCGCCGCCGCCGAAAATAACGTCGGATGTGCGTTGTGGTGCAGTAGATATTGACTCGGAAAGATAAATCGGGGTGCCATGCACAAATACCCTTGGGAAAAGTATTAATCCGTCTCTTCCCTCCAATTATGGGTTAAATAATAGGACAGATTGGGTTCTATAGTCTTGGTTGGCAACCATTCTACCGCAGAAAGCAATGGCAACCTACTGCGGGATAATCTTCTGCCCAATAAGTCATGTCTCTTTCGAGACATGATCACCTAAAGCATGTGTCATGTATGGCATGTAATTGACTGACTGTAGTAGGAAGGTTGATTTAGTCAGATTTTAATGAAATTTTTTTGTTTTATTCTTTTTTATTTTAGAAAATGTTATGTCGTGAGTAAGAATAAATAACTCAACAACAGGAATCGGTTAATTGTTGTATTCTGTGAAAATAGTATTTACAAAGGTTATTAGTATCCAATACAAGAATAAAGGTTAATCGTCTCAACCGTCGTAAGACGTAGTATGAGCAATGGGTACTTCCGGGTCGTCACCGGAAGTCTACGACTGACTTGTCGATCGGCTGCTCGGCACAGTCTCCTTCGTAGATGCTACCATTACTTTACATAGTAATGGAATAGTCCATTATAGCCGAATAGGCGCGGGCGTCCCAACAGAAAAACTGAAAATGTCTTCTTGTTTTATTTTTTATTAAAAAAATGTATATTTTTCTATAAAAGTCTATTTTTATGTATATATTTCTATAAAAGTGTATTTTTTATACTTTCATAGTGTTTTGACCCCAGTTTGGGAGTTAACTATTTGCCCATAGGTGGGACCCTAACAGGTGCTACCACTCTGAGTCAGGGTGGATCTGGAAGCAACAGCAGTTAAGAGGTGGTTGCATGCTTCTCCCAATCTCCCAATCAGAGGCGTTGCTGCTGGATGCAGTTTACCGTCATGCCAAGGACTTTTTCTGATATGCCCATCTGTTGTGTTTTTTGTTTTTTTTCAATACACGCAGAGCCAAATTGTAGTTTGCCTAGCAGAAGTTTCTAAGAGAGCGTGTACATTCTTGTAATTGAGCAAAAGTAGCACGCTCAAAACCTCGGTTACGATGACTTGTGACTATGTGTCGATATAACCATCGACGGTTTCCGGTATATTTTCAGGCATTTCCTGTACCCAACAGTTTCTGTTATTGTCTCACAAAGTCTATGTTATCAAGTAGTCCTCTTGTCAAATCGACCAGAGGAAGATTTGAACACGGGTCTCATGATCGAAACGCTAACCACTTGGCCACGATATAAGAGAAAGTTTATACAAGTCGTCCCCAGTCAATAACGTGTTCAAGCAGACCCCAACCCATGTAACGGGAACATTCTTAATTTATTTCGTTATGGAATTCCCATCGGCATGTACGCTACGTTATTTATAATCTCATAAGGTCTATGCCACATTTGAATCTTACCATCAGCCAAAAAAACTAGACAAATGAATAAGATCACGTCAGGTGTTGCCAGGTTCGGCCAGTGTGTGATGCCAGAATTTTTTTCTTGTCAGAATCTATCTTGCACATTTACAAATCTACCATTCGTCCGCGCATTGAATACTGCTGCCTTGTTGTTGTGGCCTGTTACGGCAGGGAAGAAAAGAAGAAGGTAGGTTGACCCAGCTTATTGGAATAACAGAACATATATACAAAATAAGAGTGTTATTAGTCAGCAGATAGAAGTGCCCGTCTGAACTGTCAAGTTACACTGCGTCTCGACTGCCTCCTTTATGAAGGCTCGCAGGTTAGTATTTATGAAGGAGGAAGAGTTCATTCCAATGTAGGTAGGGCACCATAACACTTATCTTCCCGGGTTCTCCTGCAATACATCTCAATATTCTTGACAAAATTCAAAAGGATCTGAAATGTAATCGATGTGCATTTTGGTGCAGTGGATATCGGTTCGGAGCGAGAAATCGGAGAGCCGAGTTAGAATTCCAGTTTACACGCAAATACCCTTGGGAAGAGTATTAATCCGTCTCTTGTCTTAAGCTATGGGGTAAATAATAGAAAAGATCTGGCTCTGTAGCCTTGGCTGGCAACCAGTTTTTTGAAGAAAGCAATGGCAATATACTGTGGAAAAATCTTCTGCCCAGTCAGTCATGTCTCTTTCAAGACATGATCGCCCAAGCGTGTATTGTGTATGACACTTAACTGACTGATCCTAATCCATAATATATATTCTTTCTTACCGACGTGACGTGGTTTTCCACAAATATTTTCATGCAACTGCTCTGACAAGCTTTTGTTCTGGTGCCCCGATTACGTGAATTTAAGCAAGCTACTAGATTGGCATCTAGGTCCCACCCTTTTACTATTGAAATAGTTAAATGTAACCACCACTCGACTCCAACAACCCTTTTTCTTGTACTTATCTGTAATGTGATCGATCCCGTCTTAGCAGCTCAGATACAGTCACTTTCTCTCCCACGCAATGTGGCATCCCTATGTCTCTTCTACAAATACTTTCACGGCTTCTGCTCCGACGAACTTAGCTCACTGGTGTCCCTTATATATGAATTTACTCGAGCCACAAGATTAGCAACTAGGTCTCACCCTTTTACTGTGAAACCAATAAAATATAAACGCAACTTCTACTCTAGTAGCTTCTTTTCTCGCACTTCCCGCTTGTGGAATTCCCTTCCATTTACTTGCTTTCCCAACAGCTATAATTTAAATGTAAAGTCAATAGTCATCTACTGTCTCACTAACCTGCATCCCCTCTCTTGTGCTCCTTTCTCCGTCCACTCCACTCTCATCAATATTCTCATCCTTCTCTTATCCGCTTCCTGACACCCCCTATAACCTGTCACTCTTTCTCCTAACTCTCCTCCTCTGTAACCTCCTGCACAACAGTAGCAGTAAAATGTCTTGCTTGGAGCGATATGGTTATAAAAAACAAAATAGATAGATAGATAGATAGATAGATAGATAGATAGATAGATAGATATGAATAGACTGAGATAGATAGATAGATAGATAGATAGATAGATAGATAGATAGAATCTCCAAGAATTTTAATGTAAAGTCAATAGTCATCTCCCATCTCACTAATCTGCATCCTCTCTCTCATGCTCTTTTCTCTTACCCACTTCCTGACACACCCTTATAACCTGTCACTCTTATAACTTTCCTCCTATGTAAACCCCCTGCAAAACAGTGGCAGTAAAATGTCTTGCTTGGAGCGATATGGTTATAAAAAACAAGATAGATAGATAGATAGATAGATAGATAGATAGATAGATATGAATAGACTGAGATAGATAGATAGATAGATAGATAGATAGATAGATAGATAGATAGATAGATTTGAACAGACTGAGATAGATAGATAGATAGATAGATAGATAGATAGACAGATAGATAGATAGATAGATAGATAGATAGATAGATAGATAGATAGAATCTCCCAAGAATATTAATGTAAAGTCAATAGTCATCTCCCATCTCACGAAAATAAATCTCAAGAAAATAAATAAATAAAAGAAACTTCCCACTTGTGAAACTTCATTTCGTTTACTGACTTCCCTTATAACTGCAATTTTCAAAAATTTAAATGCAACGTCATTCGCCATCTTTGTCTTCTAGCATTCCGTTTATGTTTTGTCCTTTTCTCCATCCTCCCCATTTCTAGTCTTCTCTTTCACTTTCATTTCTTATAAACACTTTGTGTACTAGTGACTTACCCGCCTTGTTTTAGGTGAAAGGATAAAAAACAAAAACAAAAAAAAGTTCATCAGTGTCCGATAACTGATGATTCTGTAATTTTGGCGTTAAAAAGAACTCGCAGATGGATCCTCTGTTACCACATGTGCCCTGTCCTTTCAGGACGTAGGTAATCATGGCTTTCCACATCTCCCTATCCCTGGGGGCTCTTTGCACGCCTTCTTCTTTTACACCATGCAACACTCGTTCCATCATCCACCTGATTAGTTCTTTCAAATATGTTATCCGCTGCTTTCCCCTGTCTCTTTTTCCCTATATCTGTCCTGTTAGTATCAGGTTTTCCAAGCCCTCTTTCCTCATTGCTTGTCACAGGAACTTCAGCTGTCTCTTCCTGATGCTCAGTATTAATTTCCTTTTCGTTTCCATCATTTCTAAGACCTCATCATTGCTCACATGCTCGATTCATGATATTCGCAGCATCCTTCTGTCGAACCACATTTCAGTTGCTTCAAGTTTTTCCTTCATCTTTGATGATATTGTTCAGCATTCACTGCCATATTGAAGGACGAACATCACATAGCAATCCAGAACTCTCTTCTTTGTTTCTAGCGAAATTGTCGTGTTTCTTAATACTTTACTCAACTTCACGAATGCTTCCTTCGCCATGCCAATTCGCCTTCGGGTCTCTGTGTCGCACTTTCCGTCTTCTGTTAGAACACTTCCGAGGTATTTAAATTTCTCTACCTGCTTGATTTTAGTATCCCCGGCTTGTATTTGGCTTATTGGGCTGCCCTTTTTACTAATGACCATGTATTCGGTTTTCTTGCAATTTATTTGTGGTCCTTTCTTGTCACTCTCTTCAGCTACCGTCTGTAGTTCTAAAGAACGGTAAATCGATCTACAGCATGTTCATCAAGTGTCTTCTGCATTGAATCTTCACGCCGGTGTCATTGATAAATCTAACCACATGTCTCTGGTCCAGATCATTAAGGTTGATCATTACGCTGTTCACAGTAATGGCTTCTGTCAGGTATTTCCAATACATGTAGCTCGAAGGAAGTCAAGAGTCTCTAAAATTTCAATGTAACATAGTTAGAAATTCGAGCGGTTAAGTACTCCGGATAAAAAAACAAAAAAAACAAAAAAAAAACAAAAACAAAAAAGCAAAACAAAAAAACAAAACAAAACAAAAACAAATCAAGAATAAACGCTGCAGAAGTTAAAACTTAAGATTTTGAATTTAATTTTTGTTTCAAGATGTCTTTGAGTATGTTCAGGGTTCAATGGATGAATTGTCTAAATTATGCAAAGAAAAAGTACAACTAACATCTTATTTTAACAGATATATTTACCAAAATTACACAAAAATATCCTGTAATGCAAAAGAATAAATTTATTCAATAAAATCGCCATTGGCTTCAACCACGGTCTCCAGACGACTTCGGAATCTCCTTCACCTCTTCTGGACCGTTTCCTTGTTTAAGGTGGTAAATGCTGACATAATCCTTGCCTTCAGTTCATTTTTGGTGTTATAAAGAATTTCACTCTCACTCAACTGTGTCCCGCACCCAATAATCAAGGGAGTTGCAGTCTAGGGAGTGAGTGGACCAAATGTAAGGAGTGACGTGGTTGCAGAAATTATTCTTCCGCTTGTGTGGTATGGGGCAAAGTTCTCTTGCCAGACATAGAAGCTTCCAGCTGCCACCCTCTTTTGACCCTGGATAGCCCTAACTCCTCGAGGCACTTGATATAAGCCTCCGTGTTGAGTCTGGGGCCCTGTGGGAAGATGAATCGAGGTATGTCGCTGTCACCAGTGATCGCTCCAAGCACCCTCATAATCATCATTAGACTCATCTAACTCTTTCCGAATCCTCTTCACTGTCATCAGATTGACAAACAAACGCTTTCAAATATTCGTATTAGAAATTCTGGCGCAAATGCCAAGCGGTACAGCATACCGTTTCCAAATTTCTGGCAGAGCGAATTGCGTCATGACCCTCTTTTACTCAAAGACGGTGCCCAACTGACCCTACTATATTGTGCAGTTGACAAAATCAAAAACAAACAACACACATGCGCGATATTAAAAATATAAAATGTTGACAATTTACTCATCGCACCCTGTGTTTCATTTTGTTTTGTTTATGCATTTTTTAGCAATTTTCTTATTAAATATTTTACATTGTGATAATAGAAGGACGGTGAGATGTTGTAAGAACCTGAATTCAAATTTACTCTGGATGATCTGACGATTAAATGCTTTGATATATAAAAATTTATATATCATATATATATATATATATATATATATATATATAAACTTATTTATAAATGGAACTTTGTCTGTGTGTGTGTCTGTGTATGTGTGTCCGTTACCTAAGACATAAGGAACGATATTCAGAAGTTTCAAAGTTGCAGTTCTTACAATGGTACAGAAAATCGATCATAGATAAACTTATATAGTAAATAGAACTTTGTGTGTGTGTGTGTGTCCGTTACCTATAGACTACGAAACGGCTGAACCGATTTTCTTGAAAATTTACACAGTTGTACTATAAGCGTCTGCGAATGTTCTTAGCTCGGTTTTGTGTCGAGGTACCCCCGATAAATATTGAAAATCGATAATCGAAAAAATTGGGTTATAGAAGGAGTGGTCCGATTTTAGTCACATTTGATACACTCATAGACAAAGACATAAGAAACGATAAATACATGACATTTTAATTTACACATAGACATTACTACACAGAAAAAATTCAAATACACAAAAGTTTTTAAAGTTATTTAAAAAATATGAATGCACGACAATTTGCATCAAACTTTTTAATTTTCGATTAGTAAATATAATCTTCGCTTAATAAGTTTATAAATTAACGCCGACATATATTTGAAGTATTTTAAGAAATATCTTTGAAACGTTATAAATTATTATAATAAAAAAATGAAAACAATTTTCTTAAAATTCATTATTTATTGCATTTTTTTTCTTTAGAGTATAAGGTCCTTAATTTTGACTGTTTATTAAAGTAATTAAATAATTAAAAATAATTAAATTAAGTAATTAAATAATGTCATAGTTCTATTGAATTTTTTTATTTTATTATTGGGAGGAGAATTTCAGAAATAAGAGGCAAAAATGTTTTAAAAAATAACAGATGATTTACATTTCCTAATGAGTCCTGCGTTTAACTAATAAAATCTATTTTCCCAACAAA
The DNA here is from genome assembly GCA_037127315.1 of Ascarosepion bandense. NCBI lineage: Eukaryota > Metazoa > Mollusca > Cephalopoda > Sepiida > Sepiidae > Ascarosepion > Ascarosepion bandense. The sequence continues at coordinate 1,370,911 of JBBBDQ010001297.1, read as the reverse complement.
ATTTAATTTCTGAAAATTTAATGAATTTACTTGGTAGAGGGGTAACAGATGCAATAAAAATATTTTACCAAGATTTGTTTTAACATTAATTAAAAAAAAGTTTCATTCATTTGTGAATAAGGCCTGAAAGATTCATTAAAATCCGACAATTATTTGATTTTTGCAAGAATGTCCAAATTAATGTATTTGTCACCGGAAAAAAATACTGAGTTATGTTATATAACAGGATACGTGATGATTTTTGGAAAGATCCCTTTTTTTAGAAATTCCAAATAAAGAACATTTTCAATGACGCTAAAAGACTCTGAAATCGTTACTGATTTCTAACGTCACCGCATTTTTCTAACTAAAATCGTTTCAGCCAATTTGGCTGGCTTGTCAATTACAAAATAGCGAAAATTGTATCGTAAAATGTTATTTCATTGTCGAAAACAATATTCTCAGTATTTGCTGATTGTGTTTGAGGAATTTGGAAACGGCTAAGTTCTAAAATGTTAATGTGAATGAAATGGACGACATCAATATCAGTTGCTATAAAAGCGTCCATTGTTTTGTAACAGAGGGTTTCTATTACCTGTCAATTCAGTTCAGAGGTCAAGTGGGTAATGAGTCACATTTCTTAACCCTTGCGTGATGAAAGGCAACTCAGATTTATGAGCGTCAAATTGGAGAGATGAAGTATGGATGGCCAAAAATGACAAGATCTGAATATTATCGACATTGACAAAAGTATATTTCCAATACGATTACAAGGAGGAATAACATCGTAATGACGATCGAATTCCTCGTTGTAAGATATATATATATATATATATATATATATATATATATATATATATATATAGGATAAAGAAATAGGGTTGTTTCAACGAGAGAAATTGTATAGAATAAAAAGTGTGAGAAGCCGTGAACGTTTTCTTTAAAGTATATATTTGTATATTTATTGTTTTTGTTATTATATGAAACATTAAGTGTCCATAATGGTATTTGTGACGCTACACGTGTTTCGAGTCTAAGATTCTCTTCAGGCGAATAAATTTGTGGCTTTACTAAGTTGTTTCCAGTCAAAGCGAAACCGTAGACTGAAAGAAAAATGAATGGACGTATGTCAAATTTTGTTTTCCTGGTATCGATATAAAATAAGTTTTTTTCGTCGTAAACTGAATTTTGAAGGCTAAATAAGTCCTCTGAGTAAATGTTATCATGGCTGAGACTAAGAACTACAAGTATACCTACTTAGAGCCAAACCCGAAGCAAAAACTAAAATAAAAGGGCTGAATAAAATAGACATACAGGCAGATAAACAGACACACACACAAACATCTTGCCTTTTATATATATATATATATATATATATATATATATATATATTATCGATTTTCTGCACTATTGTAAAAACTGCAACTTTGAAACCTCTGAATATCGTTTCTTATGTCTTTGTCTATGAGTGTATCAAATTTGATCAAAATCCGACCACTCCTTCTATAACCCGATTGTTTCGATTATGGATTTTCGATATTTATCAGGGTACCTCAACAGAAGCCTTAGCTAAGAACACACGCAGACGCTTATACACTCTGTAAATTTTCAAGAAAATCGGTTCAACCGTTTCGAAGTCTATAGTTAACGGACACACACACACACACACACAGAAACAAAGTTCCATTTATAAATAAGTTTAAATATTGAGGAGAAAACTCAGCATATGGTTAGACGGTTATGAATTGAGATTTATTTATTTCGACGATATAAATTTGCACCATCTCATTCAGACCGTTGGAAAATATATACATTTACTGAGAATGTTTTTAAAAAACCGTTTATTAACAGAGGAAGTAGAAGTGAATATATATCCACCTCACTACTCACTCGATTGTTTCAGCCACACAAGTTTGCTAGACATTACACCTCGGCAAGGTGTGCGCATGCGTATTATTATTATGGACTCTCCCGTCGATTTCGACGTATGAGCGTCTAACTCGGTTAGACTACCACACAAAGAATTGTTTAAAGTGGTGAAGGCTTGTGTAGCACCATCCACACTTTTTGGAACTGCTGATAACAAACAATCGGTGCAGACGTCTGCCACATATTGCATGAACAACAGACTTCCGTTATTTAACCCATAACCGGAGGGAAGTGACCCTTTCCCAAGGGTACCAGTGCGTAAGTGAATGCAAAGTGTTCAACTGGAATTGGAACTAGGCTCACTGATTTCCCCCTCCGAGCCGACATCCACTGCGCCACAACGCACATCCGTCAGTAACGCTTACAGCACCTGGTATTCCCAAGTGGTCACCCATCTAATAGTGACCAGGTTCAACGCTGCTTAACTTTGGAGATCGAGCGAGAACCGATGTATTCAACGTGATATGACCGCATATAGATACATACAAACGTGTTTATATTATCGTTGCAAATTACAGTTTACATTATTGGATAAGCATATTTTTTTTTTATTTGCTTTAAATTAATTTTTGAATTTAGAATTTTTTTGTTATTAACATTATTATAATCACATATTTTCAGTTAAGAATAATCTTTGTTATCACACACACTGGGCACCTCGGCATGGTGTAATGGTTAACAAGCTTGTCTTGCTACAACCTATTACAACTGAGTAGTGAGTTCGATTCTCACTGGATACCCCATACTTTCAGCCTTGGGTTACATCTAAGCGGTGCTTAGAATACCATACTTACCTGGAACATTTTCGTTTTGGGTTGGGACCAAAAATCATCTCTCAGTTGCGTCTCTGTCCTCGAAGGCAGAGTGCGGCTCAGTTGTTGCTCAGTCCACGAAGACAGGTTGCATCTGAGAAAAACTATACTGTGCACATGCCCGATCCCGGGGAACAGTGTCCCGCTGCTGCGTCACCCCATTACAGCAGAGGGGTGGACCAGGTGCACGTCACCGGGGTCTGCATAACTGGTGGTTGAGGAGACTGGGGAATTTTTAATCCTTCGCCCGTCTGTACGCGGTCCGGCTCCCCACATTTAAAAAAAGACCGTCTGTCACATCTCGCTCCAGTGGGGGAGTAGGGTAAATATCTATACAACCTGACAAATTTTCGTTTTGGGTTGGGACTAAAAATCATCTCTCAGTTGCGTCTCTGTCCTCGAAGGCAGAGTGCGGCTCAGTTGTTGCGCAGTCCGCGAAGACAGGTTGCATCTGAGAAAAATTATACTGTGCAGATGCCCGGTCCAGAGGAAGTGTCCCGCGGCCGCGCCACCCCATTGCACCAGAGGGGTGGACCAGGTGCTCGTCACCGGGACTAGCTCCACCGGTTGTTGAGAGGACCGGGGAATTTTCATTCCTTCGCCCGTCTGTACGCGATCGTTCTCCCCACGTTAAAAAAAAACATCTAGCTCCAGCGGGGAGTAGGGTAAATATTCACACACACACACACACACACACACACACACACACACACACACACACACATACACACACATATATATATTATGAAAATATAGTTTAAAGTATTCTATGTTTATTAGTTCATTTTATGAATCATAAATTATATTTATGACTTTATACAGGGTACGATGGATAAATTGTCGTCTAAATTACGCAAAAATGAAAATAACACTGATATCTAATGTAAACAGATATATTTACCAAAATTACACAATAATATCAGTAAATGTATGTGCGTTGTGGTGCAGTGGATATTGGCTCGGAACGAGAAATCGGTGAGTCGAGTTCAAATTCCAGTTGATATTCCTTGCATTCACTTAAACGCAAATACCCTTGGGAAAGGTATTAATCCGTCTCTTACCCCTCCAGTTATGGGTTAAATAACAGGACAGATTGGGTTTTATAACCTTGGATGGCAACCAGTCTACCGCAGAAAGTAATGCAACCTACTGCGGGATAATCTTCTGCCCAGTCAGTCATGTCTCTTTCGAGACATGATCGCCCAAGCATGTATCACGTATGGCAATTAACTGACTGAATGAACATAATAGTTGGAAAAAATTAAAGATTCTACTGGGCATAAAGTGGGGGATCGTTTATCTATTGTTATGAAGTAATAAACTGTTCCCCTACTAATTACTACTTAATCATATAATAATACATCTCTTCTCCCTCTAGCTATTAGTCAAATAATAGGACAGATTGGGTTCTATAGCCTTGACTGGCAACCAGTCTACAGCAGAAAGCAATGGCAACCTACTGCGGGATAATCTTCTGCCCAGTCAGTCATGTCTCTTTCGAGACATGATCGCCCAAGCATGTATCACGTATGGCACTTAACTGACTGAATGAAATGTATTCAATAAAATCGCCATTGACTTCAACCACAGCCTCCAGATGACTTTGGAATCTCCTGCATCTCTTCTGGACAGTCTCCTTGTTTAAGATGGTGAATGCTGCCATAGTCCTAGCCTCCAGATCATTTTTTGCGTTAAATGGAATTGTGTTAGACTTCATCTACGTGACAAACATACTAATCCAGGGGATTGCTGTCTGGAGAGTTAGGTATGCCAGATGTAAGGGATGATGTGGTCTTAGAAATTGTTTGACAGCCATGATTTGGTTCTCCTGCTTGTTTGGCATGATGCAGAGTTCTGTTGCCAAACAGGGTCTTCCAGCAGTCACAGTCTTGTCCAAGACCAGCACCACCTTTTCCAGGTACTTGATGTAATTATCAACATAGGAAAAAAAAAATACCAGCAATACATTTTTGAAGAAAAAAAATAGCAAAGTTTACAAGAGAAAACAATTTCGGCATTAAATTACCCATAAGGAGTTGATATACCGTTAAATAAACACACCGTCACTATTATTTTCCGAACACGGTAAGCACATTGTTGCTGTGTTCATAACTTATATTATTAAGTGTAGGATTTCTCTATTTTATTAGTAATGCCTCCATTATTTCTAATATTCTTTTGCATGTGGATGATGTTGTTATATACATGTGATAATGGCTAAAAGTATAGCCGAAAGCGCACATAATCGCATTATCCACATAAAAAGTGCTTGTGTAACTTGATGCAGAGTTCTGTTGCCAAATAGGGTCTTCTAGCAGTCACACTCTTGTCCAAGACCAGCACCACCTTCTCCAGGTACTTGATGTAATTATCAACATAGGAAAAAAAAATACCAGCAATACATTTTTGAAGAAAAAAAAATAGCATAGTTCACAAGAGAAAACAATTTCGGCATTAAATGACCCATAAGGTGTTGATATGCCATTAAATAAACACACAACAACACTATTATTCATATAATATTTCAATTAATCATGTATCAGTAGAGGTTTTCTGACAGATAATTAGAAAATAAGTTATGGGGCATTCTGCCTAGAACGTCTATTAGGACTCAAGTTTATCCCAGACCTAAACTGTAATTTATATATACGATTCATCGCTAAAGGTGATTGAATAATGAATATCTCACTCTATCGCTCCAGGAAGTATCCGGCTCCACGTATGAATTATTTCCAACCCTAGAGCCCTCTTACTTTTTATATTATTCTTATAAGACCGTAATTGATCTTGTTGCAGTAGTAGAGGTTTTGTGATAGATGATTTAAAAAAAAGCGAAAAGGAATCCTGCTTTTGAACGTCTATGAGAACAGAAGTTCATTGTAGACCTCAAATGGAATCCATATATGTACAGTTATTTGCTGAACATACTGGGAAAATGACCAGCTTATTCTATAACTATAGGAGGTACCTAAGTTAGAGTTTGAGTTTTGTTTAACGGCATATCAACCTCTGTGGATTATTTAATACCAAAAAAGTTGGGTTTTAAGGATTTTAATGAATTTTTTTGTTTTTCTTCTTTTTTGTTTTAGAAAACTGAAAATGTCTTCTAGTTTTGTCTTCAAAAATGTTTTGCTGAGAATATTTTTTTCTTCAAAAATGTGTTATGGTAATATTTTCTTCAGAAATGTATTGTTGGTAATATTTTTCCTTCAAAAATGTATATTTTTCTATAAAATTCTAGTTTTATGTATATATTTCTATAAAAGTGTATTTTTATACTTTCATAGTGTTTTGACCCCACTTTTGGGTTAACTCTTTGCCCATAGCTGGGACCCTAACAGGTGCTACCACTCCGGGTCAGGTTAGACCTAAAAACAACAGCAATTCCTCACACCCTCCCAATGAGAGGCTTCGCTGTCGGATGCAGTTTACCGTCATACCCAGAACCGACCGAGTTAGATAAAATAAAAAATAAAAAATAAATTATTGCTGCCTGGGAACACCTCGATTGGCAATGTCCTGCATTAAGAGACTTCAAAAATATTTACCCGGCATTGTGTGTGATTAATTATTTTCCAAAAAAAAATCCTTAGGAGTGAGGACACTGTAGTGCCTTCTCGAAACTTCGAAGTTGGCATAACTCTGGACAGTTAAGTGACAAACTTCTTCGTATTAATCATGTATAGGTCCTGGGTATGACGGTAAACTGCATCCGGCAGCAAGGCCTCTGATTGGGAGGTTGTGAGGAGCATGAAACCACCTATTAATTGCTGTTGTTCCCAGGTCCGCCCTAACCTGGAGTAGTAGCACCTGTTAGGGTCCAAGCTATGGGCAAATAGTTAACCTCCAAACTGGGGTCAAAATACTATGTGAAAACGTTTATAGAAATATATACATTAAAAATAGACTTTTATAGAAAAATATACATTTTTGAAATTATTGCCATGACACATTTTTGAAGGAAAAATTATTCCCAGCAATACATTTTTTAATACAAAACTAGAAGACATTTTCAGTTTTCTAAAATAAAAAACTATAATAAAATAAAAAATAAATTTTTCATCAATCTCTGACTAAATCAACCTTCTCACTATAACCAAACATTGAAAGAATACCTTAAAACCCCACCTTTTTGGCATTAACTAACCCATAGAGGTGTTGATATGCCGTTAAACAAAACTCAAACTCAATTAATCACACACACACACACACACACACACACACACACACACACACACACACACACACACATATATATATATATTCCTTGTCTATTTAAATTTTACTCTTAATATATTAAAAAACAGTAACCTAACTTTATAAAATTTAACTACCATGAACAACGAGTGAGCTTAAATTTAAAACTATTAAACTGGTAGTTTGTAATATGCACCTGATGATTGCATAACATATGAAACTCCGAGTCGTGCAATCCACATAGGACAATATGTATATTTTTAATATATATATATATATATATATATATATATATATATATATTTAATATATATATATATACACACAATAGTTCTGTTTATTCTACTTTGAGGTTTGTTTTATTAACACCTGAATATTATTATTATATATGTGTGTATATTCGCATGTATATTCATTCACATAACTATATATATATATATATATATATATATATATATATATATATATATATATATATCCGAATAAATACAGAACGAAGAATTCTTACAACGTCCAAAACATTAATTTAAAACAGTGCTCGATACATAATATATAGAGCTGTGAATATTTATTATAAATTAGATTTTAGAACATGGACATAATTATTAATTTATATATCCGCTACAAAGGTACGTTTGTTTCGACATTGAAACTTCAATGTCTCTTCAGGAAGTGTGTAAAGAATAATTATGTACATTATAATTTATAATAAATATAACTATATATATATATATATATATATATATATATATATATATATTCCTTATCTATCTATTTCTATTTAAATATCAGCCAGTTAAGTGCCACACGTAATACCCGCTAAGGTGATCATGTCTCGAAGAAAACATGAATGACTGAACAGGAAATTTTCCCGCGGAAGGTTGCCATTACTTTCTGCGGTAGACTATTAACCAACCAAATCTATAGAAACCAATCTGTTTTGCTATTTAACCCATTGCTGGAGGGAGAAGAGACGGATTCATACCTTTCTCAAGTATATTTGTGCGCAAGTGAATGCAACGAATTCAAGTAGAATTCGAACTCGGTTCTTTGATTTCTCGTTCCGAGCAGATATCCACTGCACGTCAACGCACATCTGTGTAAATATAAGCCGCAAAATAAAATTCTAACATTTATCTTTATAAAGTCCCCCAGTGGACGAAAGGCGTTGGTAAAGAAAAATTCCCTTTATTCATATCTATGTTTATATGTGAATGTGTGCGTGTTTTCGTGCGCGCGTGTATGGGTTCCAAAAGTTACTAAAGGTCGCGCTATGAGATTTATTAAGACCGGCGCCTTTAAGACGGACCCGTACGTTTTATCGTGAAATGCAATGGTGATGATTTTACATTTCGGATTGTCAAATCAATGCGTTCCATATCTTTCTATCTCCCCCTCATCACACTCACTCCCATAAAACCAACACCGTGTATTTCACTCACCCATTTTTTTTTTTAGGATTCCATCTCTTTAGAATTAGAAAACAATCACTGTCTTCTGAGGAAACGAAAGTCCATCTTTCAAGAAGTCAATTTCAAAATCACTCTGCCCCTCCGACTATCATCCTTCCTCTCCCCAACTATCAATCCTTAAACTCCGCATTTGAGTCCTACTTACTTACAAATCTAATATATATATGTATATATATATATATAGTGTAAACTTGATATAAGACAGTTGTCAGGACCAGATAAGAATTATCTTATATCCGGGTTTATCTTATATTCGGGTTTGGTATATTTTATTACATTGCCACAGGCTCTAGTTTGAGACCAGATAAAATATCTCTTATATCCGGTTTCTCTTATATCATGGTCTCTTATATCCGGGTTATACTATATATATATACTTAAATTTCCGATTTCACCACCGAGATAATCTTTCGTCACCGTATCAATTCGCCTATACTTATTCTACAATTTATTTCGAGGACGAGGTAAAACAATAATTGTTCTCTCCCATCTCTCTCTCTCTCTCTGATACGCCCACACACATAGCATGTATGTTCCACATACACGCACACTTACACATATACACACACATACGCACACACGTATATATATATATATATATATATATATATATATAAATTTTTTACAATTTCTCATACATCTTTTTCAATCTTGAAATATAAAATTTTATATGTATATATATGTATAAATTTTTATGCATATATTTTTTATAAAAAGTTCTTGAAATATAAAATTTCATATGTATATATATGTATAAATTTTTATGCATATATTTTTTATAAAAATCTAAGTATATATATATATATAAATTTTTATATTTCAAGAACTTATTTGAAAAAAAGTTGTATGAGAAATTGTAAAAACTTTTCACTAAATTCACAAAATTTAGTTTCATATAACAGACACGCACACATATATACACTATAATTATTAGGCCACACCAGTGTTTAAAAAACTGATGTATTCATACTATTTTTTAGTATTTATTACCCAGTGAATAATTGTAAATGAAAATAGAATGGTTCTTTTCTTAATATTGCACAATAACATGTGTATGAAATGAATTTATAAAAATTTTACAAATTGCAGTTTCTTCAAAGAAAGAATAAAGAAAATTTCGGGTGATTCCGACGAGTTCATCTTTGCTTCCTTGTCTGGTAAAATTTTGCAAATTAATGATAACAAAAGGACCATTCTATTTTCATTTGACAATAAATACTAAAAATAGTATGAAATACGTCGTTTCTTTAAAAAAAAAATGGGGTGGCCTAATAATTATGGCCGGCAATGTATATATGGGAAATTGTATGAAATGGAAAAAGTTTAATTGTGACTCGTTTCCTCCTTCATCGGAGTAAATTTGTTTTGTAATACGACTGCCCAGGCGCGCAATGGAGGGATGCTGGTAGATATATATTTTTAATTTAGCAAAGTTCATTTTTTTTCATAATTTTTTTTTTCATTTTTTTTTCTTATAATTTCCATCACTTCTGTAAGTACATTATAGCTAAATCTGCTGCTCGAAGTGGAGATAGAGAGTTGATAAGTAGAAAGAGATTTTCCCTTTAACTGCGCAGATTAATATCGAATTAGAAGTTTCGTGAGGACAGCATTATGATGTTCTCACGAAACTTCAAAGTCAGCATGAATCTGCTCAGTTAAATAGACAAACTCTTCTTACTTATCAACGCTCTATTTTCACTCCGATATAGAGCACTTTACGATAAAAAAACTTGCTATATATATATATATATATATATATATATATATATATATATAACTTTAGTGTATTGAGTGTCCAACATTTGAACAATTTTTGTCTTTATTTTCACCTGAAATTAAAGCCAAAATACGATATTTAAAACGGCTCATGATTAAGCATTATAGACATTCATTGACTGTTATATCGAACAACTAGCAGTATAGCCCGGCGTTACTCGGGTGTAATGAAAGCTTTAAAACTAATCCATGGTCCTGGTGCTCAGACTCTTTGGACGTTGGCACGAAAGACTAAAAAGCAATAATTGTTTCCAGTTAAAGCGAAACCGTAGACTGAAAAAAAAATGAATGGATGTAAGTCAAATTTTGATTTCCGGGTATCGATATCAAATAAGTTTTTTCGTCGTAAACTGAATTATGGAGGCTAAATAAGTCCTCTGAATAAATGGTATCATGACTGAGACTAAGAACTACAATTATACCTACTTAGAGTCAAACCCGAAGCAAAAAATAAAATAAAAAGGCTGAAAAAAAAATACAGATATACAGACAGTTAAACAGACACACACACAAACATCTTGCCTTTTATATATATATATATATATATATATTATCAATTTTCTGTTCTATTGTAAGAACTACAACCTTGAAACTTCTGAATATTGTTTCTTATGTCTTTGTCTATGAGTGTATCAAATTTTATTAATATCGGACCACTCCTTCTATAACCCGATTTTTTCGATTATCGATTTTCGATATTTATCGGGGGTACATCGACACAAAACCTAGTTAAGAACACTCGCAGACAACTGTGTAAATTTTCAAGAAAATCGGTTCAGCTATTTCGGAGTCTATATGTAACGGACACTCACACACACACACACATACACACACACACACAGAGACAAAGTTCCATTTATCAATAAGTTTAGATAACAAACCTATTCAATGAAATCTACCTTGAGTGGGTCTTGGACGTTTTATTCGGCAAACAACCATATAAAAATGATGCGGAAGCTATATTGAATCTATCAATAAAATGTTATTTGTCTGAGCAGTTTCATTCCCGGAACATAACGCGTCACAAACGATTTTTTTCAGTTTGTCATCTATTTGCTGAGTATTATTTGGATATATCTATTTTTAGACCATAAATGTGGTATTTATTATTATAATGAGACTAGGAGAGAACGAAACTAAGGCAGAAGGATGTACACGTATATTTTATAGTTTACGCAAAAGCATTTGACCAGGGACAGAACAAGTATCTATTTGAACTGTATCTACTTGGAAAGGATGTTAGAATAACCCAAAACTTAGACTGGGACCAAACAGCCTGAATAATGAATAAGAAGACGAACTGATTTGCTAGAAGTAAAAGATAATACTATTGCACTGACTTGTCTAGCTTAGTATTTAATACTTATATCACAACTGACCCTGTCGAATTAAGTGATCTATCTTACCAGACCTTATATCACAACAGTGCACCTACTGAACACATTTATTTAAAAAAGTGATCGTAAAAATGCCCTCCTATTAATAAACTACTGAAAAAAAAACCCATTAAACATCATTACAGTTTAAGGCTACATTAAGTATATATATATATAATAGAACATTGTTTTGGTAAATTAAATGTATCCGATATTAGTAGTTGTAGTAGTAGTAGAAGTAGTAGGCTTCCATCGGTCAGGGTTGACAATGGGTAGCATCCTAGTTGTCTGCTTGGCTGGAGCATCGGCGTCTGTGAGAAGCCGATGCGGAAGTGACAGTCTTTGTTGCAGAGGCTGCATCTATATTTTGTTTCTGGTCTGTCGGAGCTGTCACTTTGCTCTTTGCGAACCCACCTCTCCATGGCGACTTGTGTCAGTTGCTCCTCCCTTGAGTTTTTGAACCAGGGTTCCTCTCCATTTGGTCCGTTGAGTGCTACGCTCTCCCACGACGCCGTGTTGATGCTGACGGCCTTCATATCGAGTTTTGTGATGTCACGATACGGCGTGAGTCTTCTTCCAGAGGCCAGGAGGTCTTTTAGAATGCGATCGTCTGGTATGCAGTGAACATGGCGTGGCCAGCGAATTCTGCGCTGTTTAAAGAGTGTAAACATGGTAGGTAGATCCGCGCGAGACATGACCTCAGCGTCGGGCACCTTGTCTTGCCATGAGATTCCCAATATACGACATTAATATATTTAAATTTGGCTATTTTGCTTTTCGGAACAATCCTCTTGTAATGTACACAATGATACCAGTGCAATGAACATTCTTAATCTTAAACGGTTTTAAAACGTAGGGATCGTTCATGATCCCGTGTTTGACTTAAAAGGATGTACGCCAAAAACCAGATGAAACATTTAAAGATTCTCATTAGCAGGTTTACTGAATTTCACACAAAACGTGATACATTGCTCGAATTTCTCAACTATCAAAGTATTACGGCCATGTCATTTTATTCTGAGATAGGTAAAGAAATAGGGATAGATAGATAGATAGATAGCTAGATAGATAGATAGATAGATAGATAGATAGATAGATAAGGAACTGACTTAGATAGATAGATAGATAGATAGATAGATAGATAGATAGATAGATAGATAGATAGACAGACTGAAGATAGATAGATAGATAGATAGATAGATAGATAGATAGATATGAACAGACTGAGATAGATAGATAGATAGATAGATAGATAGATAGATAGATAGATAGATAGACTGACATAGATAGATAGATAGATAGATAGATAGATAGATAGATAGATAGATAGATAGAATAGACTGAAGATAGATAGATAGATAGATAGATAGATAGATAGATAGATAGATAGATAGACTGACTTAGATAGATAGATAGATAGATAGATAGATAGATAGATAGATATGAACAGACTGAAGATAGATAGATAGATAGATAGATAGATAGATAGATAGATAAGGAACTTGACTTAGATAGATAGATAGATAGATAGATAGATAGATAGATAGATAGATAAGGAACTGACTTAGATAGATAGATAGATAGATAGATAGATAGATAGATATGAACAGACTGAAGATAGATAGATAGATAGATAGATAGATAGATAGATAGATAGATAGATAGATAGATAGATGAGAGAGCGAGAAATTTACTGACTTAGATAGATAGATAGATAGATAGATAGATAGATAGATAGATAGATAGATAGATAGGGAGAGAGAGAGCGAGAAAGAATTTACTGACTTAGATAGATAGATAGATAGATAGATAGATAGATAGATAGATAGATAGGGAGGGAGAGAGCGAGAAAGAATTTACTGACTTAGATAGATAGATAGATAGATAGATAGATAGATAGATAGATAGATAGATAGAGCGAGAAAGAATTTACGAGTCCTCTTGCTCGGTTGTTCATTATTGCATGATATTACTCGCGAGTCAGTGAAAACTCTGGCGGAAAGGAGTCCTCAGAGAAACAAATCTCTGGATAGTAATTCTGAGAAAATGAAATGATTACACGCGTGCGCGCGCACACACACACACACACATATATATATATATGTTGAAATAGAGAGAGAGAGAGAGAGAGAGAGAGAGAGAGAGAGAGAGAGAGAGAAATAGGGTTTTTCTCATTTCTTAGTATTGTCTCCTTTTGAGGTGACGTCCATCAACAATTCTTCCATCGCTTGTAAGCCGCAATAACTCGCATCTGTCAACGGTTGTACGCAACAACACCAGAAAAAGGCCACCCGATCTGTGGAGTTAGCTATGTACCCAGACAAATATCTCAATCAAGGCTGGAACAACTTATTCACCCGTCTGTCAGTAGCACTCAACTTTGGCCGCCTCCTCCAATTTGTTCCTTAACGAAACAATAATAAACAAACAACAACAAAAATACGATATCATTCAACTGCCTGGCCTTTTGCTCGCGTCGATCTATCCAGAAATATTTTTTTTTCTAAATTGTTTTTTTATTGTTATTATTATAAAGTTTTCTTGACATTTTTTTCTTTTTCGTTTCGCTGACATTTTACATTTCGTTTTTTTATATATACTTCTAATTTCTTTCGTTTCCGCTCCATATTTGTTATTCGTTTTTACGATGTGTTGCAGGGAAGTTCTCTACCCGACCCACTTCCTGAAAAACACTATTTCGATGTTTGATCATTTAAATAGTGATTTTTTGGAAATGAGTCGGGGTAAGAACATTTCTCGACCCTCTCCTATACAGAAGCGACTTTATTATACGCCATTATTTGTCGCTTTTTTGTTTGTTTGTTTTCAAGATTTTTCTTTCATTTTTTTTTTTCGTTTTTCTTTTTCTTTTCTCAAGTCGCTTTTTTGTTACCTTTTCTTTGTTTCTCGTCTTTCTTTTCTGTACATTCATTTTTCTTCTTTTGTTTTTGTTTTTCATATTTTTTCGCGTTTTTCTTTCTCGTTCCCGACTCTTACTTCCTTCCCTCATTCCTTTTCCTTATTTTTTATTCCCCTATTTTTTTTTAACATCTCCGAATTTTTCCCTTTTCCTTCCTAGTATTTCCTTCTTTCATTCCTTCCATCAGACTGTAATTTTTCTTTCTTTCTATCTTTCTTTCTTTCTTTCTTTTACAGGTTTTTCAATCATACATAGTCATTCCTTCACTCTTTCCTTCATGCCATGTTTGTTTGTTTGTTTCTTTCTTTCCTTCTTTCCTTCTTTGTTTGTTTGTTTATTTGTTTCTTTCTTTCTTTCTTTCTTTGACAGGATTTTTTCTAACTTTCATCGTCACTCCTTCCTTTTTTCTTTCCTAGTATTTTCTTTGTTCGTTCTTTCCAATTAATTTTATTTTTTGATATCTCTGGTATTTTTCTTTCTTTCTTTCTTTCTTTCTTTCTTTCTTTCTGTTTTTCTTTTTTTCTTTCTTTCTTTCTTTACAGGCTTTTTATAATTCATAGTTTTTCCTTCCTTTTTTCTTTTCTGTTACATACTTTTTTTTCTTTTAGAGTTTTCTATCATATGTTAGCTTTATTTTTTTTTTCCATATTTCTATCTTGGACGGGCTTGGATGTGCGTTGTGGTGCTGTGGGAGCCGAGTTCGAATTTCAGTTGAATTCATTGCATTCACTTACGCGCAAATACCCTTGGGAAAGGTATTAATCAGTCTCTTCCTTCCAGTTATGGGTTAAATAACAGAACAGATTGAGTTCTATAGCCTTGGTCGGCAACCAGTCTACCGCAGTAAGCAATGGCAACCTACTGCGGGATAATCTTCTGTCCAGTCAGTCATGTCTCTTTCGAGACATGATCGCCCAAGCGTGCATCACGTATGGCACTTAACTGACTGACAGGCTTTTTTATCATTCATAATCTTTCCTTCTCCCTTTCCTTCCTGTCACATATTTTCTTCTTGTCGGCCTTTCAGTTATACCTCAGATATATTTCCTTCTTCCTTAAACTCGTTTTTTTTCTGATAGTTTCTTCTTTCCTTCCGTTTTTTTTTTTTTTTGCTTCTCTTTCTTTGTTTTATAACCTTACTAACAGTATAGCCCGGCGTTGCTCTGGTGTTATGGAAGCTTTAGAACTAATCAATGGGCCTGGAGCTCAGACTCTTTGGACGTCTTTTGAGTAAATGGTACGATGGCCGAGACTAAGAACTACAATTATACCTACTTAGAGCCAAACCCGAAGCAAACACGAAAATAAAAGGACTGAAAAAATACAGACATACAGTCAGATAAACAGACACACACACAAACATCTTGCCTTTTTATAAATATATATATTATCAGTTTTCTGCACTACTGTATAAACTGCAACCTTGAAACTTCTGAATATCGTTTCTTATGTCTTTGTCTATGAGTGTATCAAATTTGATTAAAATCGGACTACTTCTTTTATAACTTGATTTTTTTCGATTATCGATATTTATCGGGGGTACCTCGACACAAAACCTAGCTAAGAACACTCGCAGACGCTTATAGTACAACTGTGTAAATTTTCAAGAAAATCGGTTCAGCGGTTTCGGAATCTATAGGTAACGGACACACACACACACACACACACACACACACACACACACACACACACACACACACACAGAGTTCCATTTATAAATAAATTTAGATTAGCTTTTGTTTCATTCATCGTTTTTCTTTCCTTCTTTGTTTTCTTTTACGTATGCGTTTTTCTTCTCAGCTTTTCTTTTAAATCCTATTTTTCTTTCTTTCTTTGATTTAATTTTGCCTTCCTTTTCATTTCGTCCTAACATTCTTATCGACAATTTTTCAAAATGTGTAGAAGAGCCAATAAATTCAATCTAATATTCTTGGTCCTGGGCATGACGGTAAACTGCATCCGGCAGCAAGGCCTCTGATTAGAAGGTTGTGAGGAGCATGGAACTACCTCTTAATTACTGTTGTTCTCAGGTCCACTCTGACCCGGAGTGCTAGCACCTGTTAGGGTCCGAGCTATGGGCAAATAGTTAACCCTAAAACAGGGGTCAAAACATTATGAAAGTATAAAAATACACTTTTATATAAATATATACCTAAAAATAGACTTTAATAGAAGAATATACATTTTTGAAGGAAAAATATTACCAACAATACATTTTTGAAGAAAAATTATTGCCATAACACATTTTTGAAGGAAAAAAATTATTCTCAGCAAAACGTTTTTGAATACAAAACTAGAAGACATCTTCAATTTTCTAAAATAAAAATGAATAAAAACCAAAAATCTTCATTAAAATCAAACCAAATCAACCTTCTCACTATAACTGAACATTAAAAAATACCTTAAAACCTCACCTTTTTGGCATTAAATAACCCACAGAGGTGTTGATATGCCGTTAAACAAAACTTAAACTTATCAAACTAATATTCTTTGCTGGTGAATGTGTCCATCTTTCTTTCTCTTTCTCTCTTATAGTCTATTGCATATATATATATATATATATATATATATATATATATATATATATATATCACAAAGGCCATCTATGGAGAAATTTTAACAAACCAATTTCCTTGTTGAAAACCAAGAATATTGTCTCTTCAGAGGAGCGTGGAGTAAACTGGAGGGGAAACATAATTTGCTTTCTTGTAATTATAAAGTTATGAATAGTTTAAATCAACGAGCTGACGACTACAGTTTCATGGTCAATTTGGAGAGCAAGATGGCGTCTCGTTGTCAGTTGTCAATGCGGGTGGTCGTCAACAAGATGAAGAAAAGTACATCGTAATCTCAGATAACAAATGATTACTTTTACTTATGTAGAAAGACGACTGTCTCTTTTTTTTTTTTTTTTGTTTCCCAGCACATTTTATTTAATATTTACCTACTTGTTTTTCATTTTTCTTTTAAATTAAAACCATTCTTTCGGTCCAGTTTCGACTCTCTTCTTAGCCGTATTTCTAATCATGTATTTTCCACTTTGTCTTAAAGGCGAGTCTATCATACATTCAGCTTTAAAAAATATACTAAAAAGCATTGTATGAGAATCAAGTGTTATAAAGCGTTATGTGAATAGTCACTTAATGTAATTACCTTAATACTCGTCTATAAGCCGAATTCATGTATAGTGCGACCTCTGGATATTGTGCATGAAGGCATTCCAAAAGCTGAGTAAAAGTCTTGAGAGGCATGACGGTTTCGTTGGAAACAAAGAAAAGAGTTCTTCTTCCCTCTGTTTTATAAATACTTTCATGGCTTCTGCTCCAACGAACTTAAGCCACTGGTGCCCCTGCAACCAGACTGGTAACTGGGCCTCACCCATTCACAGTTAGATCAACCAAATGCAGACGACAATTCTACTCCATCAGCTTCTTTTCTTGCACTTCCCGCCTGTGGAACTCGCTTCCATATTCTTGCTTTCTTGACGGCTACAACCTCCAGGAATTTAAATGCAATGTCAATACTCATCTCTTAACCACTTGACACTAGTTCTTTCTATACTACCCTGTATATCCTTTCTTTTCTCTCAACCTTTGCAACTGTCATCACACCTGTATTCCCATCCTTCTCTTGCTACTTTCTAAATGGTTCATCTTTCTCTTTACTCTCCTCTTATCTAATCTTTTTACCCTCATATAGCCCTCTGCACATCAGTGGCGTTACTGCCTTGCTCGGGGTGATACGATTAAAAAAATATCAAGAACGGGTGAAGAGGCTCATCCCTTGTTTCCTGTTTAGGATGTGGTTTCCGGTTTTCTCTTTTCCAATCTTTTACTCATTTCCGTTCTTTTTCTCTTTTTTTTTTCAATTGGAGTAGATAGACTAAACTATCGCCCGGTTCACACTCCACCCACGTTTATTGAACGGGTGAAGAGGCTCATCGCTTGTTTCCTGTTTAGGATGTGGTTTTCGGCTTTCTCTTTTCCAATCTTTTCACTCTTACGTAGCCCCCTGCACATCAGTTACCGCCTTGCTCGGGGTGATATGATTAAAAAAAAAAAAAGAGACAAACAAGGTTCCTGTGTCACGTGATGAAGAAGGAATGCCTGGAGAACTCGATACTCACAGGTCGGGTAGAGGAAAGGAGAGATAGGAAAAAGTAGCGAAAGACGTACTTGTTAGGTCTGAACAAATGGTTGACGGAGCGGGGCTTGGAAGAGATACCAAGAGAAAAATTATTGAGAGCGACAAGAGACAGAGGCGAGTGGAAGTCCATGGTCGCCTACGTCAAGAAGATGCGGCACATAGAAAAATGACAAATGAGGGCTTAGAGAATGTGGTACCTACAGAGCGGATAGATGAAAATAGAGACTGGGGAAAACAGCGCGTGACACACTTGATAGACTTAAGCAAATGGATGGCATAGCAGGGTTTGGGAGAAATATCAAGACAAAATGTATTTAGAGCAACAAAGGAAAAGAAGATGTAGAGGGCAATGATCGGACGCGGTATCTAAAAGAGGAAGATAGGGCAACCAGTCACCGAAAATAAATGATATTGCGTAAATAAAGTAATGATAATAAATCTTCATAATAGCCGATACGGAAAAACGAAACCTACAAGACTTTCTAAAAAGGTAGATTAAGAAAGCCGTATGAAAGAACTACAACTGAATTACATGGAAACCGAGTGAATGGGCATCAGAAAAGCAGAGGAGCCCGAAATGCCAATCACAGGTTCGGGATACTAAAATCAAGCAAGTACAAAAATTTAAGTACTTGGGAAGTGTTCTGACGGAAGACGGAGAGTGCGATACTGAGATTCGAAGGCGAATTTAAATGACCAAGGACGCATTCCAGAAGCTGAGTAGAGTATTAAGAGACAGGAAAATTTCACTAGAAACAAAGAAGAGAGTACTAGATTGCTATGTGATGTCTGAGATCAGTTATCAAGTTTTTGGTTTCTGAAGGGTGCAAACCACTTGAAATTTATAAGAGAATGTCAACTGTGTATGGTATGCTTATTTTTTTTTAATAAGAAAATATTTTAGTCGCGTTTGACACGTGTGATTTGATTTATGTGACGTAATTTAGCAACCATCTTAGATCTTAGATGTTTTACGGAGCAAATGTAAACAATCGGCTCCATTGGCCAAAAAGTGCGAAAGGGAAAATTTGCTGAACTTAAACTCAAAAAGTATGTGACGACATGGTTTCCCTGTAGATATGTGTCCCTAGAAAGTTTGAAAGGCGTAGCTTAAAAAATGTAGGCGTGTATAGGGAACAGTCACACACAAACTTACAGATTGCCTTTTATATATCGAGATTTAATCATTGTTTATAATTTTATTTTAATTTAATAAATTCATTTATGTCTGTATTTGTCAAAAAAAGCGTTAATTTAACTTTTTTCTTGTAATTAAAAAAATTATGTTTATCTATGTTGGCTCGGGTAAGAGAGAGTGCGATACTGAGATTCGAAGGCGAATTGAAATGACCAAGCACGCATTCCAGAAGCTGAGTAGAGTATTAAGAGACAGGAAAATTTCACTAGAAACAAACAAAGAGAGTACTGGATTGCTATGTGATGTCTGAAGTCAGTTATCAAGTTTTTGGTTTCTGAAGGGTGCAAACCACTTGAAATTTATAAGAGAATGTCAACTGTGTATGGTACCACATGTTTCAACCAAAATGTCTACAAGTGGGCTAAATTGTTTAAAGAAGGATCCGGCCGTGTTGAGGATGAAGACAGGCCTGAGAGGCCTACAGAAGTGAGGTCTTCTGAGGTTATCGAGCCAGTCAATGACCTCATTCAGTCTGACAAAAGGATGACAGTAGATGACATTGCAAGGATTTTGAGCCTATCTGATGGGACAGCACACAAAATTGTCCATGATCTTGCCTACTCGAAGGCCTCACACAGCAGTTCAAACGGTGCAGACCATCAACGAGATGGGCTGGGAACTGCTCCCTAATTTCCCTTACAGCCCAGACCTTGCCCCTTCATACTTTCACCTGTTTGATCCCTTGAAAGCGTTCACGAGAGGCACGAAGTTTGAAAGTGACGATGAAGTCAAAAGTGCTGTGAGTGATTGGCTGAGACACCAGTTCAAAGATTTTTACGCTGAGGGAATACGGAAGCTTGTGCACAGATAGAAAAAGTAAGTGACACTGTTGGGAGACTACGTTGAAAAAAAAAAAAGGAAGCTTCTATCTGTATTAGAAGTCCTTATACCGAAAAATTCACCTTATTTATTGAATGACCCTCGTAGTTTGAACATGATCTTATGGCTTCAACTAAATATATTTTGAACGCAATCGTATGCCTTAAACTACAAATAAAATGTGTAGTTGGTTATTTTATTTTAAATATGAATTGTTGGTATTTTTTATATAACAATAAACTGTTGATATATTTTTTATGAAAATGTATATTTATACTTTCATAAGGTTTTTGTCTGGGGGTTCAATATTTTTCCATAGTTGAAATACTAACAGGTGGTAGCAACCCAGATGAACCTGGAAACAACCGCTGATAAGGGGTGGTTTCACGCTCCTCAAAATCTCCAATCTCCCGATCAGTGACCTTGCTGCCGGATGTAGTTTATCGTCATACGCAGGACAAAGCTTTTTTATGTGAATGGACACTTTGTATTATATGTTGTGAGAAGCCTTAATCGGTATTTTTTAAATATTTCACCCAAACAAGGCAGTTTTACTGGCACTGGTTCGCAGGGGGTTATATAAGAGGAAAGTGACAAGAAAGAATGACAGGTTATAGGGGGTGTCAGGAAGTGGGTAAGAGAAGGATGAGAATACTGATGAGAGTGGAGTGGACGGATAAAGGAGCATGAGAGAGGATGCAGGTTAGTGAGATAGGAGATGACTATTGACTTTACATTTAAATTCTTGGAGATTGTAACTGTCGGGGAAGGAAGTAAATGGAAGGGAATTCAACAGGCGGGAAGTGTGAGAAAAGAAGCTGATGGAGTAGAATTTGCGTTTACATTTTATTGGTTTCACAGTAAAAGGGTGGGACCTAGTTACTAATCTTGTGGCTCGAGTAAATTTATATCTAGGAGCACCAGTGAGCTAAGTTCATCGGAGCAGAAGCCGTGAAAGTATTTGTAGAAGAGACACAGGGAAGCCACATTGCGCTGGTGAGAAAGTGACTATTTGAGGTATCAAGTCGTGATTGATCACATTACAGATAAGTGCAAATATTGAGGAAAGATGGCTTTGAAAATCTGATACACACAAGACAGATTGACGAAACAACATATTTAGAGAGCTTTATTAAGTGGATGACGGAAAAAAGTTCAGGAGAAATAAGAAAATGACCAAATTTATTCAGGGTTACAGGAAATTGTGGAGAATTAGGATCGCCAACATTCTGAGGAATACGGCACTGAAATAAGAAGAACTATGTAATGTAAAAAACTTCTAAACAATGTTAATCATACGTTTTGGAAGGCCGAAGAGTTCATGATCCAACCAATTTCCCAAACTCAAACCAAATGAAAAAAATATAAAATTTTTCCAAGTGCTTCATGGTTAGGCTGTGAAATTTTCAGTACCGACTCGTAGAAAGTATTTAGGATTAAAATGGTATGAAATGGCGGTGGGAAAAAGGTGGTACTTGGTCTCCTGGGAATAGGTGAGTAAAATTATTTTCTTTGAAGAGGACAAATCTTTAAGGATTAGACGTTGTCTGGAACTTTACGTCACAAAACATGAGGAAAAAAAGAAGATAAATACAGACTTGTCTCAGTCACAATCTCTTTCTCCTTTTACCGCGTTTGCCATTCTCTTCTCCACAAGCCACTCCCTCTCTCTCACACTCTCCTGCGTTTCATATTTTACCAAGTTAACACATTCTCATTACTGCTACTCAGTCTCTTTCCCTCCTCCGCTTTATCTTTTACCCTGTTTACATTTCTCTTCTGCCACTCTCTCTATTTCTTTCCTTTGCTTTATCTTTTACCCTGTTTGCCTTTCTCTTCTGTAACTCTCTCTCTTTCTTTCCTTTGCTTTATCTTTTACCCTGTTTACACTTCTCTTCTGTCACTCTCTCTCTTTCTTTCCTTTTGCTTTATCTTTTACCCTGTTTACATTTCTCTTCTGTCACTCTCTGTCTGTCTTTCCTTTGCTTTATCTTTTACCCTGTTTACACTTCTCTTCTGTCACTCTCTCTCTTTCTTTCCTTTGCTTTATCTTTTATCCTGTTTACCTTTCTCTTCTGTCACTCTCTCTCTCTTTCTTTCCTTTGCTTTATCTTTTACCCTGTTTACATTTCTCTTCTGTCACTCTCTCTCTGTCTTTCCTTTGCTTTATCTTTTACCCTGTTTATCTTCTCTTCTGTCACTCTCTCTCTCTTTCCTTTGCTTTATCTTTTATCCTGTTTACCTTTCTCTTCTGTCACTCTCTCTCTTTCTTTCCTTTGCTTTATCTTTTACCCTGTTTACATTTCTCTTCTGTCACTCTCTGTCTGTCTTTCCTTTGCTTTATCTTTTACCCTGTTTATCTTCTCTTCTGTCACTCTCTCTCTCTTTCTTTCCTTTGCTTTATCTTTTACCCTGTTTACACTTCTCTTCTGTCACTCTCTCTCTTTCTTTCCTTTGCTTTATCTTTTACCCTGTTTACATTTCTCTTCTGTCTCTCTCTCTGTCTTTCCTTTGCTTTATCTTTTACCCTTTTTACACTTCTCTTCTGTCACTCTCTCTCTTTCTTTCCTTTGCTTTATCTTTTATCCTGTTTACCTTTCTCTTCTGTCACTCTCTCTCTTTCTTTCCTTTGCTTTATCTTTTATCCTGTTTACCATTCTCTTCTGTCACTCACTCTCTCTTTCTTTCCTTTGCTTTATCTTTTACCCTGTTTACATTTCTCTTCTGTCACTCTCTCTCTGTCTTTCCTTTGCTTTATCTTTTACCCTGTTTATCTTCTCTTCTGTCACTCTCTCTCTTTCTTTTCTTTGCTTTATCTTTTACCCTGTTTACACTTCTCTTCTGTCACTCTCTCTCTTTCTTTCCTTTGCTTTATCTTTTATCCTGTTTACCTTTCTCTTCTGTCACTCTCTCTCTTTCTTTCCTTTGCTTTATCTTTTACCCTGTTTACATTTCTCTTCTGTCACTCTCTGTCTGTCTTTCCTTTGCTTTATCTTTTACCCTGTTTACACTTCTCTTCTGTCACTCTCTCTCTCTTTCTTTCCTTTGCTTTATCTTTTACCCTGTTTACATTTCTCTTCTGTCACTCTCTCTCTGTCTTTCCTTTGCTTTATCTTTTACCCTGTTTATCTTCTCTTCTGTCACTCTCTCTCTCTTTCTTTTCTTTGCTTTATCTTTTACCCTGTTTACACTTCTCTTCTGTCACTCTCTCTCTTTCTTTCCTTTGCTTTATCTTTTATCCTGTTTACCTTTCTCTTCTGTCACTCTCTCTCTTTCTTTCCTTTGCTTTATCTTTTACCCTGTTTACATTTCTCTTCTGTCACTCTCTCTCTCTTTCTTTCCTTTGCTTTATCTTTTACCCTGTTTATCTTCTCTTCTGTCACTCTCTATCTCTTTCTTTCCTTTGCTTTATCTTTTACCCTGTTTACACTTCTCTTCTGTCACTCTCTCTCTTTCTTTCCTTTGCTTTATCTTTTACCCTGTTTACATTTCTCTTCTGTCACTCTCTCTCTTTCTTTCCTTTGCTTTATCTTTTACCCTGTTTACATTTCTCTTCTGTCACTCTCTGTCTGTCTTTCCTTTGCTTTATCTTTTACCCTGTTTACACTTCTCTTCTGTCACTCTCTCTCTCTTTCTTTCCTTTGCTTTATCTTTTACCCTGTTTACCTTTCTCTTCTGTCACTCTCTCTCTCTTTCTTTTCTTTGCTTTATCTTTTACTCTGTTTACATTTCTCTTCTGTCACTCTCTGTCTGTCTCTCCTTTGCTTTATCTTTTACCCTGTTTACACTTCTCTTCTGTCACTCTCTCTCTCTTTCTTTCCTTTGCTTTATCTTTTACCCTGTTTACCTTTCTCTTCTGTCACTCTCTCTCTTTCTTTCCTTTGCTTTATCTTTTATCCTGTTTACCTTTCTCTTCTGTCACTCTCTCTCTCTTTCTTTCCTTTGCTTTATCTTTTACCCTGTTTACACTTCTCTTCTGTCACTCTCTCTCTGTCTTTCCTTTGCTTTATCTTTTACCCTGTTTACATTTCTCTTCTGTCACTCTCTGTCTGTCTTTCCTTTGCTTTATCTTTTACCCTGTTTACACTTCTCTTCTGTCACTCTCCCTCTTTCTTTCCTTTGCTTTATCTTTTATCCTGTTTACCTTTCTCTTCTGTCACTCTCTCTCTTTCTTTCCTTTGCTTTATCTTTTACCCTGTTTACATTTCTCTTCTGTCACCCTCTGTCTGTCTTTCCTTTGCTTTATCTTTTACCCTGTTTACACTTCTCTTCTGTCACTCTCTCTCTTTCTTTCCTTTGCTTTATCTTTTACCCTGTTTACCTTTCTCTTCTGTCACTCTCCCTCTTTCTTTCCTTTGCTTTATCTTTTATCCTGTTTACCTTTCTCTTCTGTCACTCTCTCTCTTTCTTTCCTTTGCTTTATCTTTTACCCTGTTTACATTTCTCTTCTGTCACCCTCTGTCTGTCTTTCCTTTGCTTTATCTTTTACCCTGTTTACACTTCTCTTCTGTCACTCTCTCTCTTTCTTTCCTTTGCTTTATCTTTTACCCTGTTTACCTTTCTCTTCTGTCACTCTCTGTCTGTCTTTCCTTTGCTTTATCTTTTATCCTGTTTACCTTTCTCTTCTGTCACTCTCTCTCTTTCTTTCCTTTGCTTTATCTTTTACCCTGTTTACATTTCTCTTCTGTCACTCTCTGTCTGTCTTTCCTTTGCTTTATCTTTTACCCTGTTTATCTTCTCTTCTGTCACTCTCTATCTCTTTCTTTCCTTTGCTTTATCTTTTACCCTGTTTACACTTCTCTTCTGTCACTCTCTCTCTTTCTTTCCTTTGCTTTATCTTTTACCCTGTTTACATTTCTCTTCTGTCACTCTCTCTCTTTCTTTCCTTTGCTTTATCTTTTACCCTGTTTATCTTCTCTTCTGTCACTCTCTGTCTGTCTTTCCTTTGCTTTATCTTTTACCCTGTTTACACTTCTCTTCTGTCACTCTCTCTCTTTCTTTCCTTTGCTTTATCTTTTACCCTGTTTACATTTCTCTTCTGTCACTCTCTGTCTGTCTTTCCTTTGCTTTATCTTTTACCCTGTTTACACTTCTCTTCTGTCACTCTCTCTTTCTTTCTTTCCTTTGCTTTATCTTTTACCCTGTTTACACTTCTCTTCTGTCACTCTCTCTCTTTCTTTCCTTTGCTTTATCTTTTATCCTGTTTACCTTTCTCTTCTGTCACTCTCTCTCTTTCTTTCCTTTGCTTAATCTTTTACCCTGTTTACATTTCTCTTCTGTCACTCTCTCTCTGTCTTTCCTTTGCTTTATCTTTTACCCTTTTTATCTTCTCTTCTGCCACTCTCTTTTTCTCTTCTTTCTTTTATCTTTTACACTGTCTATCTTCTGTTTTCTACTCTCTTTCTCTTTCTCCTAGTTTCTTTTTTACCATGTTTCCCGTTTCTGTTATACTCCTCACTCTCTCTCCTGATTTCCCTTTTACCCAATTTAACTTTCTCTTTTATCTCTTTCTTTTCGTCTTTTTCCTTTACCCTGATTCCCTTTCACTTCTATCCTTCACTTTCACTCTTTCTTCTCTTTTTTATTCCTTTTATTCTTCTTTTCTCTCCATCTTACACTTCCCCGATTTCTCACTTCAGCTTTCTGTTTTACCTGATTTCCTTTTGTCTTTTATCTCAGTAAGTTCATTATCTATCTATCTATCTATCTATCTATCTATCTATCTATCTCAGTCTATTGATATCTATCTATCTATCTATCTATCTATCTATCTATCTATCTATCTATCTATCTATCTATCGCCTTTACATATCTATCTATCTATCTATCTATCTATCTATCTATCTATCTACATGCCTTTATCATATCTATCTATCTATCTATCTATCTATCTATCTATCTATCTATGCCAGTCTGTTCATCTATCTATCTATCTATCTATCTATCTATCTATCTATCTATCTATCTATCTATCTATCTATGCCAGTCTGTTCATATCTATCTATCTATCTATCTATCTATCTATCTATCTATCTATCTCAGTCTGTTCATATCTATCTATCTATCTATCTATCTATCTATCTATCTATCTATCTATCTATCTATCTATCTATCTATTTGTCTGTCTGTTCATATCTATCTATCTATCTATCTATCTATCTATCTATCTATCTATCTATCTATCTCAGTCTGTTCTATCTATCTATCTATCTATCTATCTATCTATCTATCTATCTATCTATCTATCTATCTATGTCTGTCTGTTCATATCTATCTATCTATCTATCTATGTCAGTCTGTTCATATCTATCTATCTATCTATCTATCTATCTATCTATCTATCTATCTATCTATGTCAGTCTGTTTATATCTATCTATCTATCTATCTATCTATCTATCTATC
Source organism: Ascarosepion bandense (assembly GCA_037127315.1). NCBI lineage: Eukaryota > Metazoa > Mollusca > Cephalopoda > Sepiida > Sepiidae > Ascarosepion > Ascarosepion bandense. The sequence goes on along the minus strand of JBBBDQ010001297.1, from coordinate 1,343,881 downwards.
TATCTATCTATCTATCTATCTATCTATGTCAGTCTGTTCATATCTATCTATCTATCTATCTATCTATCTATCTATCTATCTATCTATCTATCTATCTATCTACCATTCATTATCTATCTATCATCTATCTATCTATCTATCTATCTATCTATCTATCTATCTATCTATCTATCTATCTATTTAAGTCTGTATCTATCTAAGTCAGTTCATTATCTATCTATCTATCTATCTATCTATCTATCTATCTATCTATCTATCTATCTATCTATCTATTTACACAAGTTATTTCATTATCTATCTATCTATCTATCTATCTATCTATCTATCTATGTCAGTCTGTTCATATCTATCTATCTATCTATCTATCTATCTATCTATCTATCTATCTATCTATTTACACAAGTTATTTCATTATCTATCTATCTATCTATCTATCTATCTATCTATGTCAGTCTGTTCATATCTATCTATCTATCTATCTATCTATCTATCTATCTATCTATCTATCTATCTATGTAATGACGTGAAAGTGAAATTAACACTCACATCTCACTTAAAAGATTTATGTACCAAAATTGCACAAAAATATCTTGAAATACTAAAAAGTAAATTTATTCAATAAAACTGCCATTGGCGTCAAACACCGACCCCGGTCGACTTCGGAATCTTCTGCAACTCTTCTGAATGGTATTTTTGTTGTTTTTTCATGGAATTGGTGAATGCTTCCATAATCCTTGTTTTCAGTTCATCTTTTGTGTTACAACGTACTTTGTTGGTCTCTTGCTCAATTCATCCTCACACAATAATCAAGAAGGCGTGTTGCAGGCTGGAGAGTTAGGTGGCCAAATATAAGGAGTGATGTACTCGCAGAAATTGTCTGACAGCCATCACGGGGACCTCCTGCTTGTCTGGTATGGCGCTGAATCCTGTTTTTCGGCATTGGGTCTTCCAGCAGCCAATATCTTTTTGTAACAAGTATTTATAACTATAAGTAAAATATCGTTAGGTTTTCAGAATCTTGTACTAACAAACGCTCATAAATATTCTTCAAACTAACTAGGAAAGTCAAGGTAAACTATGGAATATGCCAAGTGATCTAATTTCATGCCTAATAAAGGAAAGTGAGTGAATGTTATTGTTGATGATTTTTTCTTTATACATATTTATTTATCCCTTAGTTTTAACTAGCATCATAGCCCGGCGTTGCCCGTGCAACTCAAAACATTTAAGTAGTAGGAGAAGATGCAAGACACCTTCCGCCATTGTAGAGTCCCATTGAATGTCGTCTTCCAGTAAACCGCGTTTCAAGCAGGCTTCTCTTCAGTAATTATAATGTTTATAATATTAAATGGATAAATTCCTTTAAAACTGGATTATATAAAAAATAATTATATAAAAAATTGTTGTTTAAATATTGTTAAAAAATTCCATTAAAATCTATTTTCTTTTGTTTTGCGTAAACGTGATTTGATGTTTTGTGTGACATTGTAAACAACATTGCGTTTGTTTTTGTTTCAAAATTACAGGGGAAAATATTTACGTTTTTGTTGACTAAATGAATTTAACATAAAAATAAAAATTATTTATTTTGTTTTACAGAAATTAGAAATATAAAAACTATTACGCTCTCAGTTCAGAAATTTTCGAAGAATATTTAAAAATGCAGACATTTAATTTTAAAGGGAGAAGTTACATTAATGCCACACGAATTACAGACAGTTGATTTCATACATGAAATTGTTAACGAAAAAAAAGCTTCATTTTTTAAAAAATTTATTTTCTGGATTATGAAATATTAAATCTGAAAAAAGAAAGACTTAAATAATAAAATTAACCATAGGTACTCTTTTTTTTTTCTTTTTTTTTTACATAAACACTTTTTTTGTAAACACTTTTTTTTTCTAATATTTACTTTGTTTCAAAATTACGGGGAAAATATTAACGTTTTTTTGTTACCAAATGAATTTTTAAAACGTCGGAATAAAAATTAAATATAAAGGCTTATTTTTTTTTTAATAAGAAAATATTTCAGTCGCGTTTGACACGTGTGATTTGATTTATGTGACGTAATTTAGCAACCATCTTAAATCTTAGATGTTTTACGGAGCAAATGTAAACAATCGGCTCCATTGGCCAAAAAGTGCGAAAGGGAAAATTTGCTGAACTTAAACTCAAAAAGTATGTGTCGACCTGGTTTCCCTGTAGATATGTGTCCCTAGAAAGTTTGAAAGGCGTAGCTTAAAAAATGTAGGCGTGTATAGGGAACAGTCACACACAAACTTACAGATTGCCTTTTATATATCGAGATTTAATCATTGTTTATAATTTTATTTTAATTTAATAAATTCATTTATGTATGTATTTTTCAAAAAAGCGTTAATTTAACTTTTTTCTTGTAATTAAAAAAATATGTTTATCTATGTTGGCTCGGGTCAGAGAGAGAGAGAGAGAAAGTGAGAGAGAATAAGAGAGTGTGTGTGTGTGTGAGATAGAAAGAGAGAAAGAGAGAGATGTTATATTTACAATTTGGCAAGATTCGATAGCGGCACTCTCAAAAACTTTCCCTATAAGTAAGAGAGAAAGAGAGAGAGAGAAAGAGAGAGAGAGAGATAGAGAGAGAGAGATATAGAAAGTGAGAGAGAATAAGAGTGTGTGTGTGTGAGATAGAAAGAGAGAAAGAGAGAGAGATGTTATATTTACAATTTGGCAAGATTCGATAGCGGCACTCTCAAGAACTTTCCGTCTAAGTAAGAGAGAGAAAGAGAGAGAGGGGGACGGGGAGAGAGAAAAAGAGAGTGTATGCGTGTGAGATAGAGAGAGAGAGAGAGAGAGTGAGAGAAAGTGAGAGAGAATAAGAGAGTGTGTGTGTGAGATAGAAAGAGAGAAAAAGAGAGATGTGAAAATAGTTAGATCTACATATACCCATGCACCCTGCACTTTATTGCTTTCAACTTGTTCCAGAATGTCTTTTAATCTTGTAACCTAGAGATAAATGATTGAGATATATTAGTGTTCATATCACTTGGTCTTATTTACGTTTCCCAAGAGGGTAGGGGTCCATAGGTGAGCACCAGGGGTCAGACAGGTTAGTGTAAGACACGGATTACTTCAATCAAAGTACGCATGTCAGGCAACGGCTTCTACTAGCGGGAAAAACATGTCACAAAAATTACAAGCTTCTATTGATCAACTGTACTTCGAAAGTTCTGTTTCAGTGTACGTTCATGATAGATTGGATCTAGACAAACCTTTTCCCTTCCCCCATCTTTTCCTGTCTGGCTTTGCCAACCCTTAACTCTTACGTAACAGCTTGTGTCTTCCGAAGTGCGATTTCTAAATACGCAAACCCCTACGTAGCCCGACTTCACATAAGCTGAAGTAGGTCTGAAGAAATATTTATCAAAAGTCAGGAAAATTGTTTTTACATTCCTTGGCCAAAAAGAAAAGGGTAACATCTTATAGAAAATAGTGAACGCATAATTAATTAATTCAAATAATTAATTTAATAAAAAGTGTGATCAATAGATATGATCCAGAGCAATTTGATATAAAAAAGGAAACTCGACACATAATTTAATCAATTTAGTTGTGTTTTCTTTTCTTTTCTTTAATCTATCTATCTATCTATCTATCTATGTCAGTCTGTTCATATCTATCTATCTATCTATCTATCTATCTATCTATCTATCTATGTCAGTCTGTTCATATCTATCGATCTATCTATCTATGTAAGTCTGTTCATATCTATCGATCTATCTATCTATGTAACTCTGTTCATATCTATCTATCTATCTATCTATCTATCTATGTCAGTCTGTTCATATCTATCTATCTATCTATCTATCTATCTATCTATCTATCTATCTATCTATGTCAGTCTGTTCATATCTATCTATCTATCTATCTATCTATCTATCTATATGTCAGTCTGTTCTATCTATCTATCTATCTATCTATCTATCTATCTATCTATCTATCTATGTCAGTCTGTTCATATCTATCTATCTATCTATCTATCTATCTATCTATCTATGTCAGTCTGTTCATATCTATCTATCTATCTATCTATCTATCTATCTATGTCAGTCTGTTCATATCTATCGATCTATCTATCTATGTAAGTCTGTTCATATCTATCGATCTATCTATCTATGTAACTCTGTTCATATCTATCTATCTATCTATCTATCTATCTATGTCAGTCTGTTCATATCTATCTATCTATCTATCTATCTATCTATCTATCTATCTATCTATGTCATGTTCAGTCTATCTATCTATCTATCTATCTATCTATCTATCTATGTCAGTCTGTTCATATCTATCTATCTATCTATCTATCTATCTATCTATCTATCTATGTCAGTCTGTTCATATCTATCTATCTATCTATCTATCTATCTATCTATCTATCTATGTCAGTCTGTTCATATCTATCTATCTATCTATCTATCTATCTATCTATCTATCTATCTATGTCAGTCTGTTCATATCTATCGATCTATCTATCTATGTAAGTCTGTTCATATCTATCTATCTATCTATCTATCTATCTATCTATCTATCTATGTCAGTCTGTTCATATCTATCTATCTATCTATCTATCTATGTCAGTCTGTTCTATCTATCTATCTATCTATCTATCTATCTATCTATGTCAGTCTGTTCATATCTATCTATCTATCTATCTATCTATCTATCTATCTATCTATCTATGTCAGTCTGTTCATATCTATCTATCTATCTATCTATCTATCTATCTATCTATCTATCTATCTATCTATGTCAGTCTGTTCATATCTATCTATCTATGTATCTATCTATGTATCTATCTATCTATCTATCTATCTATCTATCTGCAGCAATTTCTCTTTTACGCAGGTTTCATTAAAAATGATGGTTAAGTTTTTATGTAACTTTTCATGTGATGTTTCGATTCCTTTCTTTTGAGGACGTAAATTATATAAACATTGTCCAAATGTTTTGTTTATCCGAGCGTTTTCGGCTATATTTTTAGCCATTTTTGAGGATGAATGCTGTTTTATATGTAACAGAATGTATGTGGTATTATGTATGATGTGGAGTAGTGGTATGTGTTATGTACCGAACACGGTAAGCTTGTTGTTTTATTAGTTAGGCCCAGGATTTATTGAGTGATGGGTTACATTTTATTGCACTTGATAAATACTGTTACTAGTTTTGTCATGTACCAGCTTATATTTATATTTAACTCCCAGTGTAGCCCGACGTTGCTCCGGGGGTGATGAAAGCTTTAAAACTAATCCATGGTCCTGGAGCCCAGACTCTTTGGACGTTGGCACGAAAGACTAAAAAGCAATAGTTGTTTCCGGTTAAAGCGAAACCGTAAACTGAAAGAAAAATGAATGGATGAAAGTCAAATTTTGATTTCCTGGTATCGATATCAAATAAGTTTTTTCGTCGCAAATTGAATTTTGAAGGCTAAATAAGTCCTCTGAGTAAATGGTATCATGGCTGAGACTAAGAACTACAATTATACCTTCTTAGTGCCAAACTCGAAGCAGAAACTAAAATAAAAAGGCTGAAAAAATACAAACATACAGGCAGATAAACAGACACGTACACAAACATTTTGCCTTATATATATATATATATATATATATTATCGATTTTCTGCACTGTTGTAAGAACTGCAACCTTGAAACTTCTGAATATCATTTCTTATGTCTTTGTCTATGAGTGTATCAAATTTGATTAAAATCGGACCACTCCTTTTATAACCCGATTTTTTCGATTATCGATTTTCGATATTTATCCGGGGTACCTCGACATAAAACCTAGTTAAGAACACTCGCAGACGCTTATAGTACAACTGTGTAAATTTTCAAGAAAATCGGTTCAGCTGTTTCGGAGTCTATAGGTAACGGACACACACACAGACACAAACACACAAAGTTCCATTTATAAATAAGTTTAGATTTTGTTCATTTATTTGTTATTTATTATTATTATTTGTATAATATATATTTTATTTATATTTATTTTATTCTATTTATTAATATTTATTTATATTATTTTAATTTGATTTAATTTTACTTTATTTTTATTCTAATTTTCTATTTTATTTTTTCAATTTATTTTCAATTGAATACAATTCAATTCTGGCCAAAATTTAAATTTTTTCTCTCTTAGCCGTTTCGATTGTCTCTCCCCTTTCTTCCCAATTTATATTTTCTCATTTTTTTCCTCTTTATTTATCTTTTCTTCTGTATAATTACTTGTTCTCTTTTTTTTTCCTTTTCTTTATAAAGTACAAAATTTGAGCTCAAACACTGTAACCAATGTCAATGGCGGCCATTCACTTCCGGTCAAAATTTAAAATTTCTCTCTCTGAACCGTTTCCATTTGCTTTTTCCTCTCTACATTTTCTCACTTATTTTCCTTTTCACTTTCTATTTCTTCTGTATATTTCCCTTTCCTCTTTCTTTTCCTTTTCTTGATTTCTTATCTTATTTTCTGATCTTTTCTTCCTTTATTCTTTCCCGCTTTTTAATATCTTTTTACCTCGTTCGTTGTTCTTAAAAGGATTTTTTTAAGTAAACGTTTATTACATCATCTCATTACTAATGAGACATTGTTCTTTCAATGTAAAAAAAATGTATAATTTTGTAGTAGTTTGTAGTTTGCACATGTTTTAAAGCAATAATATATATATATATATATATATATATATATATATATATATATATATATATATATATATATATATTAAGCAATTAATGTAATAAAGTAATTAATTTTTAGGCCAGCATTATTTTTTACCAACAGTTCATAGAATTTATTTGGAAATTTCCGAGAAATATTTATTAGTTTGTCCCAAAAGTTTGTAAACACTTGCAAAAAATTGAAATTTTACTCGCCAAGTAATCTAAGGTTACCAGAAAACACTTGCAAGAAATTGAAATTTTACTCGCAAAAACAACATAAATTATTGTTCAAAATAAATACTATCATTTTCCAAGACTTCCTGCCATCGATCTGCAAGCTTTCGGATCTGCTCAAAGTAGCATTCAGCCGGCTTCGAATTAAAGAATTCTTGATACGCTTCCTCGACTTCATCAAATGAGTTAAATCGGCGGCCCTTCAGAAAGTGTTGCATTGAGCGGAAAAGGCCGTAATCTGATGGAGCACAGTCAGGACTGTAGGCTGGATGTGGCAGAACCTCAACGCCGTCTATCTCTTTAAACTTGTCTTTGGTCTTCCTGGTGGTGTGTGGCTTGGTATTGTCCTGCTGCATCAAAGCGCGCTTTCGGTTTATCAGAGCCGGGTACTTTTGTTTCAACTTTTCGTAGACCCGCTCAAGTGGCTGACAATAAAGTTCGGCACTGATGGCACGACCATTCGGAACCAAAAATGCACGGTTCCTTCAAGGTTCAGCCAAACGGACAATATAACTTTTTTAACGAATCGATCTTGTTTTGGAACTGACGGTCTCTCTTGCCCTTTCTGAACCCATCGCTTGTTTCGATTGTACTGGACCAGATAGACCCATTTTGCAAGTGTTTACGAACTTTTGGTAGAACCTCATAAATCAATTTTGTTTTTCTTTTGTGCTACTAATTACTATAACCCAATTACTGTACATGACCAATGTCACTGAAAATGAACTTTGATGCACATGGAAAATGAGAACAATAATTTTGAAAAATAGATATTTACCGGTACTCATGTTTCCTTTTCCTCTCCATTTTAGACCCACGTCTATTGTACAGGTGAAGAGGCTCATCCCTTGTTTCCTGTTTAGGATGTGGTTTCCGGTTTTTCTCTTTTTCTATTTTTCAATCTTTTCACTCTTTTTATTTTTTTGTTTTTCAATTGGAGTAGATAGACTAAACTATCGCCCGGTTCACACTCCACCCACGTCTGTTGAACAGGTGAAGAGGTTCATCCCTTGTTTCCTGTTTAGGATGTGGTTTCCGGTTTTTCTCTTTTCCAATCTTTTCACTCTTACGTAGCCCCCTGCGCATCGCCTTGCTTGGGGTGATATGATTAAAAAAAAAAAAAAAGATACTCGTTCGAAATTATGTGATTAATTCCTGTGATTATATGTTTCCAGCAGCTTCGCATACGTTGACTCTGGCGAAATTTCTTGCCAGCTTTCTTTTACCAAACTAGAAAATCGTTCTACAATCATTAGAAGCAACTGCAATCTAAGACATGTTTTTTTTACTTTTCGTAGGCAGGGGCCATTTTACCGGTCTTACGATTAATTCTGTCCGCTCTATCATTCCTAAATGATTTAAAATCAGGCTTTCTTAAAATATTTACGAAATTAAAAAGAATTGTTTCTTTTGATTCTTTTGGTGCCGGATTAATAACTTCATTCTTCACCTGATGCTTGCTACAGGAGCGTGTTTACGCTCTCACATCCTAATCGGGCACTCTGGAAGAATGATAGACTAAAAAAAAACAGTAGCTACTCTAGTATCTACGCATCGTTCATTCAGCAATGAAATAGAACACTCTCAGCTATTGGGCGTGTATAATGATAATATACACGCTAAAAAGTCTGCCTCCTTCCACCGAGTGCCCATAGCTCAGAGGTAGAATCGCCGACTGGCGCCAATTCGGTTGGGTTTCAATCCTGAGTTAAAAAGCAGTCGGAGTCTAACCGTACTGATGAGCTGTGATACAGCGAAACAGATCTGTCTGCCGATGACTATATATATATATATATATATATATATATATATATGTATTATATTATATTATATTATATTATATTAGTCATCCACATACAAGCCTGTTTCGCTGTATATATATATATATATATATATATATATATATATAACAATTATGCCGTGGCAAACAGCAAACAACCATTTCTGAATGTATGAAACAACAAAAAGTGCTGAATACGATCAGAAGAATGTAGACCGAAAACATAGTCATTAAATGAGCAATCAACACCAAGCTACCCGGGTTTTAACTGTTAGGTATCGTCAGGTCCTGATGATATATATCGCAGACTGACGCCAATTCGGTCGGGTTTCAATCCTGGGTTAAAAGCAATCGGAGTCTAAACGTACTGATGAGCTGTGATACAGCGAAACAGATCTGTCTGCGGATGACTATATATATATATATACACACACACACACACACACACACACACACACACACACACACATATATATATATATATATATATATATATATATATATATATCAGAACAATGTTGGCTAATTGAATGACAAAGCAGAACAATTCAGTTTAACGCGTTTTGTCATTTAATAACAACTTATATCCTGAAACAGGCATCGTCTTTACACTGTAACTTATAGTGAATGCGAAAAGTAATACATAGGATAAACTTCGATGGATTTAAACAAAATGTTATAGGATAACAAAAATGATTTTTACAAAACAACACACCCTTCTCCTTAATCGTTCATCGTAATTAATCTCACCATAATGTCGATTTAAAAAATGCTTCAATTTTCTCAACGATTTTCTATAAAACATTACTTAATTGTAAGTAAGTAATTTTTTATACAAGTTGTATAATTTGTTTTTCGCTGGGTGGTTGAAAGAAGTTTGCGTATATTTTTCCTTTCTTTCAAATGTTCATTTTACTTTTCGTAAGCGGGGAAGAAATATAGGATAATATTTTTTCCAAATGAGTTGCTAAAAGTCTGTGAGCAATCTGGACGACAGAGAAATTTTGGCTCCACTCTGGAAGCGTTAATTAAACGAATGTTTACACTGACCGGGGTGATAAAAGCCAAGAGTCCAATAATGTCATTGTAGGTCATTCTAAGTAACTTGTGAATCTTCAATGGCATACTTTTCGGCTGTAAAAGGAATCGGATTTCCATTTATTTTTAATCGACCACAAACTTTAATCGCCCAGTTAAGTTTTTAATCGACCGGGCGAATGATCTATAGATATATAGATAGAGAGATAGCCTGACAGCTACAATCTCTAAGAATTTAGATGTAAAGTCAATAGTCATCTCCTATCTCACTAACTTGCATCCTCTCTCTCATGCTCCTTTCTCCGTCCACTCCACTCTAATCAGTATTCTCATCCTTCTCTTACCCACTTCCTGACACCCCCTATAACCTGTCACTCTTTCTCATAACTTTTCTCCTATGTAACCCCCTGCAAAACATCGGCAGTAAAATGCATTGCTTGGGAGATACGGTTATAAAAAAAAAATTATACACTATTATAATGTGAATACAAAGTGGGGGAACAATTCTGCATTACAATCAATATATAAACTGATCCCCCAGTTTATGGCCATAATTATTTTTTCTTACCCACTTTCTGACACCTCCTATAACCTGTCACTCTTTCTCATAACTTTCCTCCTATGAAACCCCCTGCAAAACAGTGGCAGTAAAATCCGAAGACGGATTGACATGGTCGAAAGACGCATTATAAAGGCTGAGCAGAGTATTGAGAGACCGGAAGATTTCGCGAGAGACAAAGAAAAGAGTACTGGACTGTTATGTAATATCTGTCCTCCTATATGGCATTTAGTACGAGGCGATCTTCACAAAGATGGAGGAGAAACTCGAAGCAATAAAAATGTGGTTCTACAGAAAGATGCTGAGGATACCATGGACGGAACATGCGAAAAACGACAAGGTTTTGGAGAGAATGCAAACGAAAAGAAAACTAGTCATCAGAAAAAGACAATTGAGGTTTTTGGGATACTTGTGGTGCTGTGAATATCGGCTCGGAACGATAAATAGGGGAGCCAAGTTCGAATTCCATTTGAATTCCTTGTATTCACTTACGCACAAATACTCTTGGGAAAGGTATTAATCAGTCCCTTCCCTTCAGTTATGTGTTAAATAACAGGAGAGATTTGGTTCTATAGCCTTGGCTGGCAACCAGTCTACCGTAGAAAGGAATGGCAACCTACTGCGGGATAATCTTCTTTCGAGACATGATTGCCCAAGCGTGTATCACGTATGGCACTTAACTGACTGACGGCCTGAATGAGGAAAGAGGGCTTAGAGAACCTGATACTCACTGGACGGATTTTTGATAATGTTCATGTCATGTGTGATAATGTTCATGTCATGTGTGATAATGTTTATTTCTATTTGAATGGATTTAGGTTCTTTTTTCAGATGGGAATTTTTGAAACAGCCATTATCTTCTGCTCTTTTATGATCCAGCCATATTTTCAGGGAAGGGATGGGGGACTGATATACGGTGGAAAATGGAGCATGAATTCTCCCAACAAACCTTCTCATATTTTGTATTTGAGTTCTTTTACTAGATTGGTTATCGAAAAGACTAGTCTACTCTACTATTTAACCCATGGCTAGGGGATTGATACTTACTTTTCACAAGGTTATTTCCGTGAAAAAATATCTAACG
>JBBBDQ010001297.1:1297500-1330000 GCA_037127315.1 Ascarosepion bandense | reverse complement strand
AGCGGAAATATGGTGCTTAATAATTTTTCGTATAGAAAATTCGTCCTGTTTATAATTAATGTGCATTTGGTTGCAATAAAATATGTTGAGGTTTTCTTGTGTGTTATATTTAATGCTAATGTCGTGTATTTCTGTAAGAAGAATTTTACAAAACTTTTGAAAAATTTTGAAAATAATTGAAATGATAAATTTTGAAAATAACTCCTCGCTGAAATTCACTTATGAACTCATCCCGTTTCTTGACGTTAGTATATCGCTAAATACCAACGAACTTATCACTTATATGTATGAAAAAAAAAAAACACCAGTAAGAATTCTTGTCTTCTTAATTATAATAGTCAATGCCTAAAAAGATATAAAATTGCAGAAATAACGAACTTCTTAAATAGAGTACATCAAAATTTATCCTCCCAAAGAATATTTTGAGCGAACACGTAAAAACAAACACTCGTCAACAATAATTTTTCCAACTACATCATTAGTAAACAAATAAAATTATTCTTATAAAAAGAACATCACACTAGTATTAAAAATAACACACAAGAAAACATCAACTTATTTTATTGCAGACAAATAATTATCTAGCATAAATGGTGCAATAAAAAACATTGATGAATTCATAATTTACAAGAACCCTTAAGGAAAATTTTGGTTGAAAATACAAAAATTATATTTAAATCCCAATATCAAAGGTATCTTGTTATAAGAGAGGCACTATATATCAAACAATTTTCGCTTATAATCAACCTTATATTATTTAACAGTGGAAATGGAGTTCTGAAATTAAAAAAAAAAATAGACAGACGCTCACATGATGCCGGCAGCGCGCATCACGTGACAGCTTTAAAGAATTCTCTTTTTCAAAAAAAAAAAAATAATAATAATAAAATAAAATAAATCACTAAAACGAAACATGAGTCAAACATGAGAACATAACAACACCGGAAAATTAAAAATCTTGAAAATGGCCCCTGAAAAGGCTGAAAGCGCTTTGAAAGACGAAAATTATGGAACATTTTTACATTTCTCATTTCCAGCAAAAAGGAAACATGTATGAATACTGGAAAAGTTAAATAAAATTTAATAAAACCATCCTTGTCAATAGTTTTTAACGAAACATGTTTATATATATATATATAATGTCTGATTGTTTAATACTTAGTTTTTGGCCCTAATAGGGTTAGACCAGTACACATTTGTATTAAAAAGTGTTCTATACAATTGTATTGTAGAACGTTTGAATATTTTTAATTTATAAACGAGTTATTTTGCTACCTTGGTTTCTACCATGAGTGGTTTCTTCAGGCGATTTTTAATAACTCATTTTTTTAATTTTTAATAATTTTTAATAATGAGTTATTAAAAATCGCCTGAAGAAACCACTCATAGTGGAAACCAAGGTAGCAAAATAACTCGTTTATAAGTGAATATATATATATATATATATATATATATATATATATATATATATATATATATATAGGAAAAACTACAAAAAGTTGTAAGTTTAAAAATGTATTTTTTTTTTACAGTATTTATTTATTTCTATTATTATATTTGATATTTCAGACCGTCCTCGGCTTTTCATCAGAAACAAATAATTTTAAAATTTAAATTAGAAACGTTTTCGCGATGGCTCTTCGTGGAGAAATTGTTTACATCAAGTGACGCAGAAAGCGACAGATATTTTTAATATTTGTAAACCTAAACCTATCTTTAATAATACTTATAATTGTTGTTTTAAAGAAAAAATTTTAAGTGCATCTAAAAAATGTTTAACTATTGAAATATTTATAAAGATTCAAAACACCTAAGTCCCTATTTAACCCTAGCCTGTATGTATTTAATTTTAAAATTTATATATATATATATATATATATATATATATATATATGAAGAAAAGATTACCTATGTCATGGTATAAAGTAGGTGGGCGTATTACTTAAGTCATGGGCTAAATTCGACCAATCGTGATTTTTCGTCTGACAAGAAGACTTAGTGAAATATGCCATTATATTTAAATGGTAATTTCTATATATTTTTGCTTTGCATCTAAAATGAAAAAGAAATTATGTCTGTACCATTGAGAATGTCCCATCATATCTCCAGTTAAAAGCAATCGACCTTCAATCCAATGACAAACCCACAGACAATTACAAGCAATCGACTTTCAGTTCAAAAACAAATTTACAGAAAATTAGAAGCAATCGATTTACAGTCCAGTGACACACTCCGGATCGATTAGAAGCAATCAACTTGCGGCCCAATGATACAGTCAGGAACAATTAGAAGCAATCGACCTGGAATCCAATGACACACCCAGGGACAATTAGAATCAATCGACGGGCAGTCCAATGGTATAGTCAGAAACAATTAGAAGCAATTTTACCTTCAATGCAATGACACACCCACGAGCATTTAGAAACAATCGACTTTCAGTTCCATCATACACTTACAGAAAATTAGAAGCAATCAATTTACAGTCCAGTGACACACTTTAGATCGATTAGAAGCAATCGATGTGCTGTCCAATGATACAATAAGAAATAATTAGAAGCAATCGACCTGGAATCCAATGACATACCCAGCGACTATTCAGCAATCTACTTTCAGTCCAATGACATACCTAGAGACAATTAGAACCAGTCATTTTGCAGTCTAATGACACACTGATAGACAATTAGATGCATCTGATAAGGCCATAATTTCCAACCACGGGATAAATTACTCCAATGGGGTAATGAGCCCATATTTTGGGAGTAATGGGTGTTTGGTTTGGGAACTTCAGGACAATATTGCTGCATTTTGTGGGAAATTAGAACTATGGACCAGACGTATTGGAAAGGGAATTTTTGCACAATTTTCTGCATTGGATGCCTTCCTTGATAAAGTTAATTCTGAAGACATCCTCAACCACAGGAAGACAGATATTAGTGATCACCTAAATGGCCTCTTGGAAAACTTACTTAAGTACTTTCCAAAATTGAATAATTCCAACAATGAATGGGTAAGAAATCCATATCTTGTGAGTGAAGATATAATTCCTGATGAGGACTATCCAGCAAAAGAAGAATTTCTCACACTCAGGATGAACAATGCATGGAAGCTTTTGTTTGAGACCAAGTCTGGTCTTGACACCTTTTGGATCTCTCGTCTACAGGATATACCAACACTAGCCTCTAGAGCAGTACAAATTCTCACAGGATTTTCAACCACTTATTTATGTGAACAAGCCTTTTCTACTGTCCTTGGAATGAAGACCAAGAAACGTAGCAGATTCAATGTGGCAAACGACGCCCGAATAGCACTTTCAGTCACAAAGCCAAGAATAAATAAACTAGCACAGGCAATACAAGCTCAACACTCACATTAAGAATCACGGCTGGGTTACAGCTACAATACCTCTGATTATTATAGATTGGTACTATTGTATTGAATAACTTTGTCTGCTTTTGATGTATGAAAATATAATTACTTCTTTTCCTATATTACGGGTATTTGTTCATTGGAAGTGGATTTTTTGTAAAAGAGGATGATGGTGCCAAAAACTTTGGAAAACTCTGATTAGGTTCTTCCAATCGCAACCCTCAAATGTCCGGACAATAAAGCCTTCCGGAATTCGCCGATTTTTGTGTAATATGAGAAATTTTAAACACCGCTTTATTCTTAATGTCAGTTAAATGCCATACGTGATACAGGCTTTCGAGACAATATCGCTCAAAAGCCTGACTGGGCAGAAGATTATCCCGCAGTAGGTTGCCATTGCTTTCTTCGAAAGACTGGTTGCCAGCCAAGGCTATAGAACCCAATCTGTCCTGTTATTTGACTCATTGCTAGAGGGAGAAGAGATGTATTATATTATTATGTAATAATTAGTGGGGGATCAGTTTATTGCTTAATAACAATAGAAAACCGATCCCCCACTTTATGTCTATTAGCAGTTTTAATCATGTTTCGAACTATAATATTCAGTCAGTCAGTTCAGTGCCATACGTGATACACGCTTTGGGAGATCATCTCTCGAAAGAGACATGACTGACTGAGCAGAGGATTATCCTGCAGTAGGTTGCCATTGCTTTCTGTGGTAGACTGGTTGCCAGCCAAGGCTATAGAACCCAATCTGTCCTATTATTCAATCCATAACTGGAGGGAAGAGACGGATTAATACATTTTCAAGGGTATTTGTGTGTAAGTGAATGCGAGGAATTCAACTGGAATTCGAACTCGGCTCCCCGATTTATCGTTCCGAGTCGATATCCACGGCATCACAACGCACATCCATTCTTAATGTAAGAAGAATAAAATAAGAATTTGGATATCTTACATTCTTAATGTATGATATTCAAATTCTTCTTATTTTTTTAAAATCTCTCCAACAGTTTTTTTTGTGTGTGTGTGTTTGGGGGGGGGATCTTGTGTCGATGGTCACCAAGATATGTGACTTGACGGAAGACAAAAACTTGACAATCACCGTTAAGTGTTTTGCAATAAGAAGCCAAGAATCCTTTTCTTGTAACCTCTCCCAACAAAAAAGAAAGTATGAGTAGACATTTATGTATTTCAGTCAATAAAATTAATGTCAACCGGCCTAGACACAAAATGATTACTTCCAAGAGGTACATTTTCTTTAATAAGACTTTTTACTTCGAAGCTGGTAGACATTACCTTCACTGTTTAAAAAGAAAATGCCTACTCAAACACTTGTATCTAACAAAATAGAATTTATAACATAAAATGTGCGTATGAATATTTTATTAGTTTAACACCATTTAACACCCCTATACATGAATTTACTCGAACCATAAGGTTAGCAACTATGTCCCACCCTTTTACTGTGAAATAAAATGTAAACGCAAATTCTACTCCAACAGCTTCTTTTCTCGCACTTCCCGCCTGAGGAATTCCCTTCCATTTACTTGCTTCCCCGACAGATACAATCTCCAAGAATTTAAATGTAAAGTCAATAGTCATCTTCTATCTCACTAACCTGCATCCTCTCTCTCATGCTCCTTTCTCTGTCCACTCCAGTCTCATCAGTATTCTCATCTTTCTCTTACCCACTTCCTGACACCCCCTATAACCTGTCACTCTTTCTCATAAATTTCCTCTTATATAACCCCCTGCAAAACAGTGGCAGTAAAATGCATTGCTTGGGGCGATATGATTATAAAAAAAAGCCATCTTCTATCTCACTAACCTGTATCCTCTCTCTCTCTCATGCTCTTTTCCCCGTCCACTCTATTCTCATCAGTATTCTCATCCTTCTCTTACCCACTTTCTGACACCCCCTATAACCTGTCACTCTTTCTCATAACTTTCCTCCTATGTAATCCCCTGCAAAACAGTGGCAGTAAAATGCCTTGCTTGGGGCGATATGATTATAAAAAAAAAAAATTCTATACTATTATAATGTGGACAGAAAGTGGGGGATCTATTCTACGTTACAACCAATATATAAACTGATCCCCCCAATTTATGTCCGCATTTATTCTTTTCTTACCCACTTCCTGACACCTGCTATAAACTGTCACCTTTTCTCGTAACTTCCCTTCTATGTAACCCCTTGCTTAACAGTGGCAGTAAAATGTCTTGCTTGGGGCGATATGATTATGAAAGAAAATTTAGTTGATTCACCTATTTGAGTAGACTCTCTATTTATTTATTAAACAATAAACAATTTTCTTTTATCGGCCTGAATATTCGAGAAATCTTATAATGAAAAATGCACGCTCATCGGCAGAATTTAAAACTCTTCAGGTGTAATTTGCTGTTAGATTTGATATCTTTAGACCTCGTGGCCACGAAGTGCGTGGCTGGTGAACTAAAGTTGAATAGTACCTTTAACAGATTTTTTTCCAGATTCTTCAAGTTGAAATATTTGAACAGTTACGTATTCGAAGGTGAGCAAAGCAATTTCTAAAGCAAATTAATTTTTTAAAAAGTATATTTATCAATATTCATCAACCAGTTTTCGTGATGGAGAAATTCGTCGGATATATCGATGGTTTCGACTACCAAGAGGGAAGCAAATTCGAATTCTGCCGGACAGCGCATATTTTTCCTTAATAAGCTTTCTGATACGAGGGACATTTAATAAATAAGGTGAATTTTTCGGTATAAGGACTTCTACGAGGCTCATTCAATAAATAAGGTGAATGTTTCGGTATAAGGACTTCTACGAGGGTCATTCAATAAATAAGGTGAATTTTTCGGTATAAGGACTTCTACGAGGGTCATACAATAAATAGGGTGAATGTTTCGGTATAAAGACTTCTACGAGGGTCATACAATAAATAAGGTGAATTTTTCAGTATAAGCTCTTCTACGAGTGCATTCAATAAATAAGGTGAATGTTTCGGTATAAGGACTTCTACGAGGGTCATACAATAAATAAGGTGAATTTTTCGGTATGAGGACTTCTACGAGGGTCATTCAATAAATAAGGTGAATTTTTCGGTATAAGGACTTCTACGAGGGTCATTCAATAAATAAGGTGAATTTTTCAGTATAAGCTCTTCTACGAGTGCATTCAATAAATAAGGTGAATGTTTCGGTATAAGGACTTCTACGAGGGTCATACAATAAATAAGGTGAATTTTTCGGTATGAGGACTTCTACGAGGGTCATTCAATACATAAGGTGAATTTTTCGGTATAAGGACTTCTACGTTGGTCATTCAAGAAATAAGGTGAATTTTTCAGTGTAAGGACTTCTACGAGGGCCATTCAATAAATGAGGTGAATTTTTCGGTGTAAGGACTTTTACGTTCGTCATTCAATAAATAAGGTGAATTTTTTCGTATAAGGACTTCTAATACAGCTAGAAGCTTACTATTTTTTAATTTATCAACGTAGTCTCCCAGCAGTGTCACACACTTTTCCCATCTGTGCACAAGCTTCCGTATTTCCTCAGCATAAGAATCTTTGGACTGATGTCTCAGCCAATCGCTCACGGCACTTTTGACTTCATCGTCACTTTCAAACTTCTTTAAATAATTTAGCCCACTTGTAGACATTTTTTGGCTGAAACATGTGGCACCATGCACAGTTGACATTCTCCTATGAATTTCAACTGGTTTTCACTCTTCAGCAACCAAAAACTTGATAACTGATCTCTGTTCAATCCTGGAGCATGCTTCTTGGTCGGCCATCTTTATTAATCTCCAAAACTCTCAAAGTGGTTTTTCAATCTACAAAGAAAATTAAATAACTTTGAAAAGAAGTATAGGAAAAAATTAAAAAAAAAGGTAAGCTTCTATTTGTATTAGAAGTCCTGAAAAATTCACCTTATTTATTGAATGACCCTCATATATTCTAGCCGGTAGACAAATATGAATAAATACTGTCTCATAAATAAACAAAGCCTCTAATCAAATACAATTATCCAATTAATAAATCTCTCTCTCTCTCTTTCTCTCTCTCTCTCTCTATCTATTTATCTATCTATCTATCTGATGTATTGGGTTGTAAGAATGTTTAGCATCAATGTTGTTGTTTTTGTAGTGGTTTTACTGATAAACCAGTATTTTGGCAAGCAAGAATTTTTCTTAAGGTGCTCAATATCAGGGTGGAGATACGGTGTTGACAAGTACAAAGAGCTTCTATTTTTAACTGAGCAGATTCATACCGACGTCGAAGTTTGATGAGGCAACCGTTATGATGTTCCCATTTGTCACGGTTAGTTTGCCGCTTGGTCGGGGTTTTTTCATTTTTATTTAGAGCATAGACGTTTTTTTTTATGGAAGTGGTCTTGTCTGTGATTGGTTAATTTTTCTTTTCTTTTTTTGTTTATTTATCCTTTTTATTTTCATTGTGCAGTTGTTGGATTTATTTTATTCTTAATGCTTGTCTTTTCATATTGTACGCGTGAATGTGTGTTGGTCTAATTGTTATAATTTATATATATATATCTATGAAATTCAAAAAGAATGAGCAAAAGGTAAAATCCCCAAAACCAGATCCCATTAATATTAATTTTGTTAATATTAAAACAGATCAAGGTTGCTGATGAAGTGAGAATTCTCTCGCTGAAATGGCCATTCAACGAATTTAAATTTCGGAATTTTTTGACATTATATATATATATATATATATATATATATATATATATATATATCCAAAAGGGAGCAGCTTTATTGTAAATTCCCAAATGAAATCCTATTAATATTAATTGTTGATAAATTGAATACTAAAACTGATCTAGCCGGAGAGCTCGTTGTAAATAAGATTATTTATTTACAGAGCCAATATGTATATTTTTACATATAAAAAAATTTAGAATTGGGATTGAATGTTCATTTCTGTAAGGATAACCCGATTCATCAGTGTACATCGCTGATGAAGCGGGTTCTGCTCGCAAAAATGATCATTTGATCATTTGATCCCAATTTTGTATATATATATACACTACGACAATAATTATTAGGCCATCCCGGTTTTTTAATAAAAATTATGAATTTCATATAATTTTTAAGTGAATAATTCTAAATGAAAATGGAATGTTTTTTTTTATTATTACTTTGCGAAGAAAGCAAAGATGAACGCGTCTGAATCGCTCTAAATTTTCTTCGTTTTTGCATTGATGAAACTGCAATATATGTAATTATTAAATATTTATAAATTCATTTGATGCACATGTTATAGTGCAATATTAACAAAAGAACCATTCTATTTTCATTTGCAATTGTTCACTTGGTAATAAATACTAAGAAATAGTATGAAATACATCATTTTTCACTGGGGTGGCCTAATAATTATGGCCGGTAGTATATATATATATATATATATATATATATATATATATAATAAAGAATAAGAAAGAAGAAACATTGACTTTTTATTGGGATTGTTAAATTCCAAAATGTCCGCCATCATTGCGCATGCAAAGGTTAATGCGATTCTTCTCGGAAGACATTTTGCAGCTGGTTTTAATCACATCAATTATCCTAGATTGCATTACCAATAACATTACTTTTATCATTTCCCCATTAAAAAAAATCCAATGGAGTCAAACAGCAACTCCTTTTGATGTTTCAAAAAAATGGAAAAAAAAGTGTTAAAACAAATAATAAATAAATTTTTCAAAGAAAAAAAAAACAAAAAACGAAGCAAATCAATCTTTCTTATCCTTTACACAGATTGTTTATATCATGTAATTAGAAAGTATATTAAACTGCACACGGATCTCATGGACACCTGATATATATATATATATATATATATATATATATATATATATATATATATATGCGGTGTAGATATAGAAGAATCCAAAGGAGTATCCTGTACATAAAGTGGTAGGATGACTCTCTAGGAGAGCTCTAAATATATATGTATATAAATACATATAAAACAAATATATGTAAAAATTAAGACAGACACGTTATTCCATGGTTAAGTGGGAAACGGGCCTATTTCAAGCGAACCATCTTCAGCTCCCGTCTTTAAAGTGAATTTAGATTATAACAGCATTATTCTAAAACAAATATGTTCATTTTCCCTTAGGCTAATATATATATATATATATATATATATATATATATATTTAAGGGCTGAAAATGGCTATTTCCCCACTAAGTGTTATCTGAATTTGCACATGAATATATATATATATATATATATATATATATATATATATATATACCTAAGTAATTTAGTATTATCCACTTGGCAATAAATATTAAAAATAGTATGAAATACATCATTTCGTTTTAAAAACTTGAGTGGCCTATTAATTATGGCCGGTAGTGTAAATAAAAAGTTATTTGAACACAAAAGAGACCTTTTACAAAACAATACATCAAATGTGTTGTCTGTCCTTCATAATGAGTCTGACCACAATTCTAACATAAAAAAATGCGACTTTGAACAAAGGAGAAAAGAATATATAACAGGACAGTAAAAGTGATGATACTCTATTAATCTATCCTCGTGATAATGATTTCCCCGAATAATTAGATAAACTAGTCGTATATTCAATAGAATTTACGTACGACATGGAGAAACACGATTCATTCCTTAACTTTCCTAGATATCAAGTAACACCGAATTAACAACAGCTTAAAACTCGGTATCCACCGGAAATCAAGTAACAAAAACTATCTAATTTATATTCCCATCATAACAACAAAATAATATCCAGCATAATTATCGGATTCTTCTTAAGAGTACTCCAAATACTCAGCCTGGATTATTTACACGAAGAGGAGTAATACATTAAATACACTTCTAAACTTTCATTTCCTTCATTATTTTCTATTTAATGCGAAACAAAAGTATCATAAAATATTTGAAACCTTGAAAAACGCCCCCCCCCCGGCAAACCTAAGGAATAAAAAATATCTCAGTATATATATATATCTTTATTTTTCTGTAAATTCACATAAAACTTAGTGGGGAAATAGCCATTTTCAACATGTCATTTTCAGGCATGCATTCTTCGAACCCTTCTTCTTCTTCTATGTGCCCTGTCCCTTCAGGACGTAGGCGATCATGGATCTCCACGTCTCCCTATCCCTTGTGGCTCTTAGTATGTTTGCTCCTGTTGCTCCTGGCAACCCCCGTTCCGTCATCCACCTGATCAGGCCCTGCAAATATGTTATCCGCTGCCTTCCTCTGTCTCTCCTTCCTTCTATCTGACCAGTCAGTATCAGGTTCTCCAGGCTTTCCTTCCTCATTGCATGTCCCAGGAACTTCAGTTGTCTCTTCCTGATGCTCAGCATCAATTTCCTTTTTGTTGCCATTCTTTCTAACACTTCGTCGTTGCTTGTATGCTCAGTCCACGATATCCGTAGCATCCTTCTGTAGAACCACATTTCGGCCGCTTCCAGTTTTGTCCTCATTTTCGATGATATTGTCCAGCATTCACAGCCGTACTGAAGAACTGACATCACGTAGCAGTCTAGCACTCTTTTCTTCGTTTCTATTGAGATCTTCCTGTGTGTTAGTATTTTGCTCATCTTCTGGAACGCGTCTTTTGCCATGCCAATTCGCCTTCGGATCTCCGTGTCGCACTTTCCATCTCCTGTTAGAACACTTCCTAGGTACTTAAATTCTTGGACTTGTTTGATTCTGTTATCCCCCACCTGTATTTGGCATTTTGGGTTGTATCTTTTGCTGATGACCATGCACTCAGTTTTCTTAAAGTTTATTTGTAGTCCCATCTTGTCACTCTCCACTGCTACTTTCTATATGAGATCTTGCAGTTTCCTTGCAGTTTCCTTATAAACAGAGAATGAGGAAAAATTCTAAGCCCGGAGGTTAGCTTAGGTAACACAGGGGGTTGGAATGCATTGGTTTTCATTGGGTTGGACTAGGGGAAGGAATTTAGTAGTAATTTCTCCTTGGTAGTGGGAGGTATGTGGCCTGACCCTTGAGTTAGTAGTGGTAGGTGGTGGGGAAGTAACTGCATGGCCAAATTGAAAAAAAATATCTTTTGGGAGCGGTAATTGGTGGAATAGGATAATTATTGCAATTTATACTTATTTCTATGCCGACACATACTTATAATCTCCCTTCGTTTGTTTGGGAGTATATTTTGGTCTTGAAATTTTAAAATTTTCTGTCAAACATAGATTACACCTATCTCTTAAGCTATTAGGGGTCCTAGCCTTGCCTATGTATTCCCATTTTATCTGGGGATTTAGGTTACTTTTTTATATAAATCCCAGTATATATATATATATATATATATATATATATATATATATATATATCAGTTAAGTGCCATACGTGAAACACGCTTGGGCGATCATGTCTCGAAAGAGGTATGACTGACTAGGCAGAAGATTTTCCCGCAGTAGGTTGCCATGGCTTTCTGCAGTAGACTGGTTGCCAGCCAAGGCTGTAGAACCCAATCTGTCCTATTATTTGACGCATAGCTAGAGGTAGAAGAGATGTATTATATTATTAAGTAATTATTAGTGGGGGATCAGTTTATTACTTCATACCAATAGAGAAATGATCCCCCACTTTATGCCCAGTGTAAGCCTTAATTGATTCCGACTATTATGTTAAGTCAGTCAGTTAAATGCCATACGTGATACACGCTTTGGGCGATCATGTCTCTTTCGAGACATGACTGACTGGGCAGAAGATTTTCCCGCAGTAGGTTGCCATTGCTTTCTGCGGTAGACTGGTTGCCAGCCAAGGCTATAGAACC
Source organism: Ascarosepion bandense (assembly GCA_037127315.1). NCBI lineage: Eukaryota > Metazoa > Mollusca > Cephalopoda > Sepiida > Sepiidae > Ascarosepion > Ascarosepion bandense. Next base: position 1,317,841 of record JBBBDQ010001297.1, on the reverse strand, counting down.
CAACCTGTCCTGTTATTTAACCCATAACTAGAAGAAATAGACGGATTAATACCTTCCCAAGGGTATTTGCGCGTAAGTGAATGCAATGAATTTAACTGGAATTCGGACTCGGCTCCCCGATTTCTCATTCCGAGCCGATATCCACTGCACCACAACGCATATCCTATATATATATATATATATATATATATATATATATATATATATATATATCGTTATTTTTAGTTAGTACTCTTGCTCGAATTTCTGTCCTTGTCCTTTTAAATATTTTATTAAACACTGATGTTGCTAGCAAGCTGCTTAAATTGAGTAGTCCTATTAAAGAAAGATTATGTCTTCGGCAGGAATCGAAACTGTGCCCCTTTTCCCACCAGGAAAAAGGAGGGGTAGTCTATATTCTAGTGAAAACGTTCCTTTGCCAATTCGGCCACGTTGACAGAGCAATGCTTTACTTACCTATATAATGAATGCATATTTCTCGCTAAGAATTCTATTAATCTAGATCTGCTAGCTTTAGTTTTGCACCCGAAATGTAAACAACACTCATTTTTGACAAGATTTATTTTTTATCCGACGTTATTTTTTAGTACTAGAGACGTTGTGGTGCGGTGGATATCGGCTCGGAACCATAAATCGGTGAGCCGAGTTCGAATTCCAGTTGAATTCGTTGCATTCACAAACGCGCAAATACTCTTGGGAAAGGTATGAATCCATCGTTTCTCCTTCCAGCTATAGGTTAAATAGCAGGACATATTAGGTTCTAATAGCCTTGGTTGGCAACCAGTCTACCACAGAATGTAATGGCAACCTACTGTGGGAAAATTTTCTGCTCAGTCAATCATGTCTCTTTGGAGACATGATCGCCCAAGCGTGTATTACATATGGCACTCAACTGACTATAGATATGAATTTCAGTGGGCACAACTGTTCGAATTGCTATCCTGTTTTAATTTTTTATTGTGAAAAAAAATTATATATATATATATATATATATATAAAGTTAGCTACTTTGTTTGCTCTGCTTGTGTATTGAGCGCTTTACGTGTTAGGTTCCTCGTCTCGGGTTTTTTTTCTTTCGACTTGTACTTTGACTAATGTTCAAGTGTTTAGTTCGTTTCTTTTTTTGTTACCATTTTCCCCCTCCGCGTTTATACTCGGTGGATTTTTCGAGACGTGTTCAACGACAAATTTACAGTTATATATATATATATATGTTTGTGTGTACATGTGTGTATGTTTGTACGAGTAAAATTTCAGATAGAATATATCTGTGAAAAGAAAATATGAAAACTAATCTTACTCGACGCGTTTCGTTTTCTGAGTTAAAAGAGACCTCAAGGAAAAATTTTCCCTCAGAGGACGAAAGATGTCGGCTAAGATTAGTTTTCCTTGTGGTTTTATTCAGACAGGCAGACAGACAGACAGACAGACAGACACACACACACACACACACATGTGAAGATAGATTTAATATATTTAAAATTTTATCTTAAATTTACACTGTAATAATTTATAGTACAATTCTATTAATTGTTATAAACCACAGACCTGAATTGAATGAAATAAGAGTCTATTGAAAATAAACGTTTGTTGCGTGAAAATAAACGTTAATTTTTCTCTAAATTAGGCTACAGTTTTATTGATATCTCTGCGCCTATTTGTATGGGGGGAGAATATGCATGTGTTAATACATTGGGAGCTGAACCTTTGTTTATAGGTTAACGAAATATAATTAGACATTTTTATTCGATAAATTAATTATAGCTTAAAATATATTTCCATTTGTTACATATTTTTTAAACTAATCCAAAGATGACTGCGTGTCAACGAAATGGTCGCCATCATTCCCGGTCGATCCAACTCACGTCTGCTCGACGAGATCTCCGCGGGATGTCGACACGACTCGGGCGACTAGTCACGACTGGAATATACGGCGTGACTTGTCAGAGTCTGCATCAAATACAGAGACAAACAAATATGTACACAGTGACCGTTTTGTTATGTCACCCTATGCACACACACACAGAGTCTCTCTGTCACGCACACACTAACGCACACATACACGCACAGATGTGCATGTCGACACATATATGAACATATATGATGGAGTGGAGAAAAATTGTAGAACCAACAAAGAATCCTTCAAGTTACTACTCCAACTAATCGGGTGATCCGGTCATTTTGAAGTGGCTTTAGCTGATAGGGGTTTTAGCACTCCCACTTTATAGTTTCGGCTATACTTTTAGCCATTATAAAGGATGCATATCATTTTGGTAATGCAAATATAACAGCATCATCAACGTGCAAAAAAGGCTAATGAATAATACAAGGATTACTAATAATAATAATACTTGCTCCAAATGAATATAAAAATCGTCACGATAGAGTGGGGCAATATTTACACTGGACAATGTGCAAACACTATAGAAAATATGTAAACAAACACTAGTATGAACATCACCCAGCACCGGTTATAGAAATAGATGTCACTATTCTATGGGATTACATCATCTATACAGACAGAAAAATTGAAGCAAATAGATTGGACATTTTTGTTAAAAACCAGAAAGAAAAAACTTGCCTACTAATTGATATGGCATGTCCAGCGAATTGTAATATAGCAACCAAGGAATTCGAAAAACTGTCAAAATATAAAGACCTGGAAATTGAAATAGAAAAAATATGGAAATTGAAAACAAGAATCGTGCCAGTGATAGTAGGTGCACTTGGAATGATAAAAATGGAACAAAACAACACATTGAAAGAATCCCTGGAAACCCCAGCTTAAGAGATATACAAAATATTGTCTTGTTAAGTACAGCCCACACACTAAGGAGAACTTTGTTTGTGTAACGCTAGGGATGTGAGGGAGATAGAAAAAACAATAAATGGAGTCATAAAACCACACCACGACCTGACTTAGGTCATTCCAGCAGACTTGGTAGGTAGTGCGACCATAGCAGAAATCGAATCACGACGAATAATAATAATAATAATAATCTTGCGAGTGAATTGTTATTTTTAACGATGAGGTTAGCAGTTTTAAATTTTGAACCGTGTTCGGAATATAGTACACACATATGACTCTACACTCGTACATAAACGCTACAATACTCAGTCACACGTAAAATAAAATTCATCCTCGATAATGGCTAAAAGTATAGCCGAAAGCGCTCGAAAAAAAAAAAATGGCCAATTTTTAAAAATTTATGTTCTGGGAAGAAAAAAATCATAAGATTGCATAAGAAATTAACCATAATACCTTGTCTGTCTTTTTTCATAAAAGAGAGATTGCTGCCAAAATATACAATAGACTAAACTATCGCCCGGTTCACACTCCACCCACATCTATTGAACAGGTGAAGAGGCTCATCCCTTGTTTCCGGTTTAGGATGCGGTTTCCGGTTCTGTCTTTTCCAATCTCTTCACTCTTATGTAGCTCCCTGCACATCAGTGGCGTTACCGCCTTGCTCGGGGTGATATAATTAAAAAAATATATATATGGTGAGTAGGTATTTGAAGGATATCACAATGTGTTTAGTATAATAAAGGAAGGTAAAGAAGGTGTTGGGTATTACCTATTTATTATTCATTAATATTTCCAGATCATAATCTCGTCTTCAGAATGATAGTATATATATATATATATATATATGAATCCATCCATTAATGCTAATTCGATTAATTTGTTGTGTTATTTTGCACCAAAATTTGATTAATGCAAACAAAACATTCGATTAATGCTGCAAAACCTTCTCTAGTTTAACCATAGTAATTGAAAATTGATTTTTTATAGTTCTTGATTAATTTAAAATTTTCTAAAATTTAAAAATGGAATATGGGTGAATATTTTCTTTGTCAAGTATTACGTTATCTAAGTCAGTGGTCACCAACCGGTGGTTCATTGGTGGTCCGTGCAAAAGTATAGATGGTCCGCAGAAAAATTGGGACATTACTTTAATTTTTATGAAGTAACAACAAATTTGTGCTATCAGACATTTTCATCTGCCACTCCCATTAAAACTCGGGACTGATCTCGGCTTGCAATAAACGTCTCCACCCCCTGTCTGCAGTGACGTCATTAGAGCCAAAAAAATACAAACTGATTTTTGTATTTGATTAATTTAATTTTGATTGATTAAGTGGGCTTCTGAGAGCCCTAGAAATGAATATTCCCCAAATGTAAAATACTGAATTTATCGCTCATTCAGTAATGAATTAGAGCACTCTAACTACTGGCGTATGATATATCATACGTTAAAAAAGTCTGCCACCTTCTACCGAGCGCCCATAACTCAGAGGTAAAATGGTAGATTTAGAAAAAACAGTAGCTACTCTAGCATCTACGCATCGTTTATTCAGTAATGAATTAAAACACTTTCGGCTACTGACGTGTGATTACATTCTATATAATACGCTAACAGTCTGCGTCTTTTACCCAGCGCCCATAGTTCAGAGGTAGAATCGCCGACCGAGGCCAATTCGGTCGGGGTTTCAATCCTAGGCAAAAGCAATTGGATGTCTAACCGTACTGATGAGCTGGGAAACAGATCTGTCTGCGGATGACTATATATATAGCATAGTGATGATCCACGTATACAGTCTTAATATGTATAGGAAAGAATATTAAAATATTTTTTTAAAATTATGTTTGTAAACGTAAACCTATCTTTAATAATGCTTGTAAATTTGTTTTAGATAATTTTTTTTTTAATTGTATCAAAAAAAGTTTAAAAAATATTTTTAAATGTATCTAAAAAGTTTAGTTATTGAAGTATTTGTAAAGATTCAAAGCACCTAAGTCCCTATTTAAACCTAGCTTGTGTGTATTTAATCTTAAACGTAATTTTAAAAAACTCTGTCGCTTTCAACGTCACTTGATGTAAAAACAAAAACTCTCTCCACAAACGTGTCACGTGATGTAGACAAACGCGTCACGTGATGTAAACAAACTCTTCACTGACGCTCTCGCGAAATCTCGCGAAATACGTTACTAATTCAAATTTTAAAATCATTTGTTTCTGATGAAGGACCGAGGGCGGTCTGAAATATAAAATATAATAGTAGAAATAAACAAATACTGTCAAAAAACAAAAACAAAACACATTTTGAAACTCAAAAACGTTTTAATATTCTTTCATATATATATATATATATATATATATATATATATATATATATATATATATATATATAAGGCAAGGTGCCTCTGTGTGTGTGTGTGTGTCTATTTATCTGCCTGTATGTCTGTATTTTTTTCAGCCCTTTTATTTTAGTTTTTGCTTCAGGTTTGGCTCTAAGTAGGTATAATTGTAGTTCTTCGTTTCAGCCATGATACCATTTACTCAGAGGACTTATTTAGCCTTCAAAATTCAGTTTAGGATGAAAAAACTTATTTGATATCGATACCAAGAAATCAAAATTTGACTTAAATCCATTCATTTTTCTTTCAGTCTACGGTTTCGCTTTAACTGGAAATAACTATTGCTTTTTAGTTTTTCGTGCCAACGTCCAAAGAGTCTGAGCTCCAGGACCATGGATTAGTTTTAAAGCTTTCATTACACCCTAGCAACGCCGGGCGATACTGCTAGTCGTTCAGAGATGAGAATAGCCTGATACTAACACGGTATTGTCTGAAAAAAAAAATGAGACGCTCCTACGCAAGCCAAAATTGCTGTTATCAAAGGTTGCTAAAAACTTTTCATAGCCTACTGTCGATAAACCATCCGGCTTGTTCTTTTCGAAAGAGCATGAGAATTAAAACAGCCATTTTGCTGACTTTCTTTGCGCTGGTATTTTATAGTTTCTAGTGTGCTTAACTTCTTTGCTAATTGCCGGCTTAGGATGTGTTTTGTTGTGCAGTGGATATCGGCTCGGAACAAGAAATCGGAGAACCGAGTTCGAATACCAGTTGAATTCGTTGCATTCACTTATACACAAATACCCTTGGGAAAGGTATTAATCCGTCTCTTCTCCCTCCAGCTATGGGTCAAATAACAGGACAGATTGGGTTCTGTTGCCAACCAGTCTACTGCAGAAAGTAATGGCAACCTACTGCGGGTAAATATTCGGCCCAGTCAATCATAATAGTTGGAAACAATTAAAGCTTCTCCTGGGCATAAAGTGGGGGATCAGATTTCAATTGTTATAAAGTAATAAACTGATCACCCACTAATTACTACTTAATAATATAATACATCTCTTCTCCCTCTAGCTATGAGTCAAATAACAAAAAAGATTGGGTTCTAAAGTCTTGGTTGGCAACCAGTCTACCACAGAAAACAATGGCAACCTACTGCAGGATAATATTCTGTCCAGTCAGTCATGTCTCTTTCGCCTAAGCGTGTATCACGTATGGCACTTAACTGACTGACTGAATATAATAGAAACATAATTAAAGCTTCTACTAGGCATAAAGTGGGAGATCGGTTTTCTATTGTTATGAAGTAATAGACTAATCCCCCACTAATTACTACTTTTTAATATAATAATATAATCCATCTCTTCTCCCTTCAGCTATGGGTTACAAAGCAGAACGGATTTGGTTCTACAGCCTTGGCTGACAACGCAGTGGTAATGGCAACCTACTGCGGGAAAATCTTCTGCCCAGTCAGTCATGTCTCTTTCAAGATATGATCGCCCAAGCGTATATCCCGTGTGGCATTTAACTGACTGTATTTCCGATTACTTCACCAAAAGTTGCTTTCAATTAATGACTTTAGAATTTTATCATCAAAGTTCGATGACCCCCCCACCCCAGCCCTGTTGCCAAACTAGTATCTCGCTCCAATCACGCAGTCAATATATCAAGGAGGACTGCTCATTAGAACAATTGCCATGAAAATATGTATAGAAATTACAGAGGGAAGCCATGTCACATCGGCAGGAAGGGGCTGGAACCGAGATACCTGGCCAGGTCGTTTACATTACAGACACTTTGAATTTGCATTGAACGTTGTCGTATGTAACCTTCTTTTCATCGTCTGTTTTGATATATTTAAGGAACTGGTTATATATTTGTCATGAAAGGATACTTGTTGCTATGAATAAACGATCTGATTTGTTCTTTTCGCTAACATCATATGGAACCCAGACACTCAGCCTGTTGCTTTCGCTAGCTTTTCTAAGGGTTACGTAGTACATTGCGACGTGTTTAATTGATTTATTGATTTGTTTGCTTAACGGCATATCAACTCCTTATATGTCATTGATTGACGAAATCTAATTTTCTTGGAGTCTTTCAAGTAATAGCTAGTTCATTTTGTTTAGCGGCATATCAACCTCTATGGATTATTTAATGCCGAAATTAAAATTTCGAACGCAATTTTATACCTTCAGTTACAGATAATTGTAGTGGTCATTTTGCCTTAAATATGTGATGTGGACCGGTAATGGGACCACGAAATGATAACCCGAAACACGGTGGTAAGGTTAACAACATATATTAAGTCAAAAATAGATACAAGAGAAAAGAATAAATATAAGCTTGGCTTACTAGTGACAGACAGACTGTGCTGAGCTGAACTGAAGCCACGAGAGTGATTAACTCTCAGTTAATATACTGGTAGAAAGAGTCCATAGTTAAGTGGATAACGCCTCACAACATCCCCTTCCAAGATCTTTTCCCCGAAAAGCTGTTTAATATTTCTTCCATTTTGGATCGACGATCAAAGGCTCCATAAATTTTCTTTTTCTTCCAGATCGCCTTATTTCTGGTAAAGCTTGGGGTGCCTCGAGATGGAGACTCTCGAAGATGGTGCCTATCGGCCCTTCATTGGCCGGTGGTGATTTGTTAATGTCGGTTGCCCGACATTTCCTCAATTGGTTCTGATGGCTCTGTTAGTACACCAGCTCGAATCTTCGTTCGTTGCTGTGGGTCTGAAAACTGGTTTTTAGCTTTTCGAAGTTCCCGTTCGCCATTTGATGAGGGGGTATTCTTTTTATGAACTCGTATTTCCTTGATGTTCGAAATCCTCGTTCGACAGTTGATGTTCGAAATCCTTCGTCGCCAGTTGATGTGGACCTGTAATGGGACCACGAAATGATAACCCGAAACACGGTGGTAAGGTTAACAACATATATTAAGTCAAAAATAGATACAAGAGAAAAAAGTAAATATAAGCTTGGCTTACTATTGACTGACAGACAAACAGACTGTGTTGAGCTGAACTGAAGCCACGAGAGTTATTAACTCTCGGTACTGGTGGAAAGAGTCCATAGTTAAGTGAGTAACGCCCCACAATATGTATTGTTGATTATTTTACTATAAAAATGTATTTTATACATGCATTTTTTGTTTGGAGGTTCATTATAGCTAGGACTCTACCAGGTGATACCATCAGGTCTCTAACAGGTGATACCATCAGATCCCTAACAGGTGATACCATCAGATCCCTAACAGGTGATACCATCAGATCCCTAACAGGTGATTCCATCAGGTCTCGAACAGGTGATACCATCAGGTCCCTAACAGGTGCTACTATCCACGGTCAGAATCGACCAAAAAATAACAGCAATTAAGAGCTGTTTCCACGTTCCTAAAAACCGCCAATATCCCGATCAGAGGCGTTGCTGCAGATTGTAGTTTATCGTCATGCCCAGGAGTGCGACGTGTTTAAAATCTTTGCTAATTTCAGAGGACTTTAGCGTAGACAGCTTTGCACTAACGATTCCGATGAGCGCTTCAGTTTGGGTTCATTCCCCAACGACGTTTCTCCGGAACGAAACACACAAACCCCATTCGTACTTGCCAATCAGTTATGGTTCCTTCCCTCAGAGTGTACGCTCACCGGCCCTCGTATTGAGGTCACTGTTTTTCCCCTCTTTACCGTATCTCTGTCATGGGATTGTTCACGGAAAATCTTTGAAAGATACCAGGTCTCTTAATTTTCAATCTCACGGAAGAACCTCATTGCACTAAAGAGAGAGGGTCAGTGAAATACTGACGCCAGCATGACAGTGGTAGTAGGTATTGGACCATTTTTGCTCTTGGCGTATATGTACAAGTATGGACACCCCACATTAAAAACGAGCTTTTGTCCACGATGGGGAGACGAGCAAATACAGTTATCTCCGTCCTGTTATTATTGCTGTTAACTTTATATATTATTGAAACCGGATGCTTCGCTTTTTAATACCATTGCATAATGTGTAACATCAAGCTACACACTTTTATTTCTTTTATATATTATTGTTTTACACACACACACACACACACACACACACACACACACACACACACACACAAACACGCACACACACACACACGCACACACACACACACACTGTTGTGGAGTTATTTTCGCATTGAAGGTTAGTATTTGTGTTAAAATCGGTTTTAATAGGTTCGACGTGCAAAACGTTAGGAACTTGATATAATATGAATTACGCAGGGTCGCTGACTACTTTCGTATTCGACTAACTGTCGACTACTATCGTCCAACATCGACTGATATTTACTCTTCTCCCTCACTTGAGAGGGATGCGACACAAGGTCTTTTTTTTAATGTGGGGAACATGAGCGCGTACGCTCAGGTCATGGTCAAAAGATTACCTATCCACCGCGGTAGATAGGCTCAAAACAGGTCTAAACTGGACTTAAACTGGTCTTATTCTGTCTTAATTGGTCATTTGGCCTCCCAGCCCGAAGGCCGGGGGACAAATCTCGTCCAACATCGACTGACCCACGTTCCTCTTACTACTCCTACTTAAATTAGGTGGGAGAGTCTATTCACTGTGTTTCACCATAACACACACACACACGCACACACACACACACACACACACACACACACACACACACATATATATATATATATATATATATACCCTTGTACAAATTAATTAAAACAGAATGAATAATTGAATAATGTCTTCCTAGGATCTTTCACACTTACCCTGATTACGTATACGTCGTCTCTTGACGTTGTTTTTCTCTTCAGACTGTATTTTCCTTTAAGTCTTGGACTGATGGATCTGGTTTGTTTCTTCGTCTCAATGACACGACTCAATTGTTGTTTCAATTAATTTGCACAAGAGTCTATATACACACAGAACAAGATTTATTAAATTCAACAAGGTCCCCGTTTAATTTTTATTGTATTCTTACACCAGCCAATCACATTATTGTAAGAGGGAACCAAGGTGTATGCATATTCATTACATATTCATTACATCAGCTGGCAACCAGTCTTCCGCTGAATGTAGTGGCAAACTCTTACGGGATAATCTTCTGTCCAGTAAGTCAGGTCTCTATCGAAAGCAATCTAAACTTATTTATAAATGGAACTTTGTGTGTGTGTGTGTGTGTGTGTGTGTGTGTGTGTGTGTGTGTGTGTGTCTGTTACCTATAGACTCCGAAACAGCTGAACCGATTTTCTTGAAAATTTACATTTTATATAAGCGTCTGCGAGTGTTCTTAGCTAGGTTTTGTGTCGAGGTACCCGCGATAAATATTGAAAATCGATAATCAAAAAAATCGGGTTATAGAAGGAGTAGTCCGATTTTAATCAAATTTGATACACTCATAGACAAAGACATAAGAAACGATATTCAGAAGTTTCAAGGTTGCATTTCTTACAATAGTGCAGAAAACTGATAATATATATATATATATAAGGCAATATGTTTGCGTGTGCGTCTGTTTAACTGCCTGTATGTCTGTATTTTTTCAGCCCTTTTATTTTAGTTTTTGCTTCGGTTTGGCTCTAAGTAGGTATAATTGTAGTTCTTAGCCTCAGCCATGATAGCATTTACTCAGAGGACTTATTTAGCATTCAAAATTCAGTTTACGACGAAAAAAACTTATTTGATATCGATACAAGGAAATCAAAATTTGACTTACATCCATTCATTTTTCTTTCAGTCTACGGTTTCGCTTTAACTGGAAACAACTATTGCTTTTTAGTCTTTCGTGCCAACGTCCAAAGAATCTGTGCTCCAGGAAAATGGATTAGTTTTAAAGCTTTCATTACACCCGAGCAACGCCGGGCTATACTGCTAGTGCAATAATAAATAGAAATCAAAATTTACTAATCAGGGCTTCATTCCCGAACACAACACAATTACACAATGTGTTACAGCATGAAATTCTGTAATGGTTGTCATTAAAATTAAGTTTATTACTGCATTAATATATATATATATATATATATATATATATATATATATATATATATATATATATGCTGTTAAATATAAGAGACAATGAATGTCTATTATGTTTAATCATGAGCCGTTCTAAACGTCGTATTTTGGCTTTAATTTCAGTTGAAAATAAAAACAAAAATTCTCCAACATTTGGATAATTTTTTATTAATTTGGTTCTAAGCTTTCGGCTCACATGAGCCATCTTCAGAGAGGTTATTAAGGCGGTAACACAATAACATCCACCATCAGCGACGATTTTATTTTGTGTTGACATAAAACTCCGCTTGGCTACGACAATAGTTACCAAAAATAACAAACGCAGTTCGCAAATTTGGAATGCGGTTCTATGACGTCACACCGCGTGATAGCGCGAAATGACAACAGAACCATGTATTCAAATGCAATGTAATGTCTTATGACCGGATTTTAAAATGATTTTATTAAGTGTGGGTTGTTTGGATTTAATGTAGATGGCCTCCAATATCTGCAGGTTCTTTTTACTGTGTGTATGAGTAAGGATTATCGTATTGTTGACTAAAATCTGTCTGATATTACCTACATGTTTATGTTTTTCTGAGAAATGTTATTTAATTGTACTCTGATCAGAAAGGTGACATGTAAGTCTACGGGAGAGCGTGGTTGTAGTAATATATATATATATATATAATTTGTAAACAAGATATTATGCTACCTAGTTTTCTACCATGTGGTGCCTTCAGGCAATTTGCAGTTTTTACCTTTTTTTTTTAAAGAATGCTCATGTAACGTGGATTGTTTTGAATGCTCATGTAACAGGGATATATATATATATATATATATATATATATATATATATATATATATATATATAAGAAATGTACGCTGCCAAAATATGCTGATCGTGCTTGGAAAATAAAACATTCCTGTAACTCTAGACACATACATAAAACAACCATGCCTTCACTTAAAAGTGAAAATAACATTTATCCTTGATAATGGCTAAAGGTATAATCATTACCACTCAAACATACAAAACATTTGGACAATTTCTATATAATTTACATTCAGAAAAGAAGAAAATTATGAGAACACAATAAAAATTAAATACAAAAAACTTAACCGTTGTACCTTGTCAGTTGTTTTTAATGATACACACGCAGTGAATTCCAGGTAACTGGAACATTGGTTACATAAAAAAATAAAAATTTAGTAAGATCAGTTGTACAAGAACAGTGTGTATCACGTATGCCACTTAATTGACTGATTGACCTGCACACTCGAGAAAAGTTAATGACGAAAAAGAGATCTCAGCGTTCGAACCTATGTGTTCCTATCTGGGAGAAACCACCGTCGGATTTAGACAGACAGCTCGGTCACAGAAAACATCCCATTCCAACAAGGTTCTGCACACTTCCTCGTTCAGATTTTCTCCAAAGCAGATATCTGCTCGATTTTGTATTCGAAACGGACCCAAAGCAATTTCTCCAGAATTAATGGATTTATTCATTAATCCTACATAATCTATAGCACACCTGATCAGATGACGGTTTCTCCTATAAAGAGGAAAAACTGTTTAAAAAGAAGGGCCGTCTACTATAAACACGGTTATCTACTAAAATATTTGAAAAATATGAGAGAGAGAGAGAGAGAGAGAGAGAGAGAGAGAGAGAGAGAGAGAGAGAGAGAGAGAGTTGATGTGGAGAAACTTGTCACTTAGCTGGGCGGTGTTGTTTCAGTCATGCCGATTTCGAAGTTTCATAAAGGCAATAATTTAGTGTCTTTACTCTTCAGGTTCATTTTTTATTATTATTATTATTTTTATTATCACTCTATCCTTACCTCAATATCGAGCACTTTAAGCCAAAAAAGATCTGCTTGCCTAAAATGCCTTTCCGCAGAGAAACTACTGAGAAAAAAGGAATTTCGGCACTAAACGCCATTATGTTTTTACAATCTATCTATTATCTGATTATTTTATTGTTTATTATTATCACACTTTCTTTTTTATTATTATTATTATTATTATTATTATTATTATTACATTTTATTTAGTAATTTTATTTCATTGAAAGATTCTAAACGTTAATATTTTATAATCTCGACTACAGCCACTTCCCCACCGACAAAATGTGGCCTCCCTTGGTCTGTTCTATAAATATTTTCATGGCTTCTGCTCGGACGAACTTAAGTCACTGGTGCCTCCTCAACAGGTGTTTACTCGTGCAACCAGATTGGCAACTGGGTCCCACCCATTCACAGTTAGGTTAGCCAAATGCAGACGACAATTCTACTCCTGCAGCTTCTTCTCTCGCACTTCACGCCTGTGGAACTCGCTCCCGTATTCTTGCTTTCCTGACTGCTGCAACCTCCAGGAATTTAAATGCAATGTCAATACTCATCTATGAACCACTTGACTCTAGCTCTTTCCCCACCCCGTATATCCTTTCCTTTCTCTCCACCTTTGAAACTGTCATCACACCTGCATTCTCATCTTTCTATTGCTCATTTCTAACTGGTTTGTCTTCCTCTTCACTATCTTCTAATTAACTTTATACACTTATGTAGCTCCCCGCACATCAGTGGCATTTCCGCCTTGCTCGGGGTGAAACGATAAAAAAAAACTTTATATATATGGTTCTTATTTATATAATATTACTTAATTATGTTATTATAATAATTTTAATATATAGTTATATTTTATTTAATTGAAGGATACTAACCGTCAACGTTATTTAAAATTATTTTCACTAGAATTTAAACGGAAATGTATTTCGTTTATGATTCAGACATGATTCTCACGTTATTTAGAATGAAAATCGTTCCATCATTTGATTTCTCTCAACGCATACATTCATAACTGTTTTCTCTTATTTATTTAAACAGAACGCGTTGATACATACAGTTAAACAAACACAAGTTTTATGTTCTACATTTTAATATTCATCCGTTGCTTTATCACATGTGACACGTATCTGACCAATGAAACTATACCACATTTAAAAATACTGTCTCGGAGTTTAAATCATTCGTTCTTATTAAATCTCTGAAGAAGATTGTTATAAGTGAAACACGTTAAATTAAAAAGACTTTTTCTTGCTTGTTCTTTACCTATTCTATTGATCTAGTCGGATTCTGATCCAGATATTCAAATCTATCTATCTATCTATCTATCTATCTATCTATCTATCTATCTATCTATCTATCTATCTATCCCACTCTCTTCTATATCTATCTATCTATCTATCTATCTATCTATCTATCTATCTATCTATTGTGTGTCTGTATGTGTGTGTGTGTAAGTGAGAGAGAGAGAGAGAGGGAGAGAGAGAGAGACTGGGAGAGAGAGAGAGAGAGAGAAAAAGAGACCGAGTGATCCATATTTGGAGACGAAAGCTAAATATTTTGACAGATGACGATTGTGTAGCATTCGATGGGCCGTATATTTTATTTAATCTGTGTACTTTTCTGTATTTTCAGGATGTGCGTTGTGGTGCATTGGATACCGGCTCGGGAGGAGAAATCGGGGAACCGAGTTCGAATTCTAGCCGAATTCATTGCATTCACTTACGCGCAAATACCCTTGGGAAAGGTATTAATCTGACTGTTCCTTCCGGTTATGGGTCAAATAACAGGACAGATTGGGTTCTATAGCCTTGGTCGGCAACCAGTCTACCGCAGAAAGCAATGGCAACCTACTGCGGGATAAACTTCTGCCCAGTCATTCATGTCTCTTTCGAGACATGATCACCCAAGTGTGTATCACGTATGGCACTTATCTGACTGGCTTTTCTATGTCTCCCCACTTCAATGTTTCTCCTGTTTTCTCTCACTATATCTATACGAACTCTTTTGCTGATTCTACGGTGTTTTCTTTGTTCCAAGGCGGTGCGAAGTTCAATGACAACATTGAAATCTATGAAAAAAAATAGTTCGTAGATAAGAACTTAAAAAAAGAAAGTACGTTGTTTTGTGTCTTTTGTCGGGACGGCGGCCCGCGTCTCTCTCCGCAGAGATCGTCAAGGGTCTTTGGGTTTCACAAACTTTGTAATCCAAGCTTTTCACGGTTTTCACATTGAGAAAAGAGGTAGAAAAGAAAAAGGTCACAAAACCCAGTAGATTCATTTCACTCTTAATGCTTGATAACGCTCTCAATATATATATATATATATATATATATATATTTGGGGTGCATGAGTGTTTGCTTGTATACCAACAAATGCATACGCGCATGCTTATACAGACATTCTCAATAAAAGTTTGTTTTTCTTTCATTGTATTGTTTTTTTTTATGTTTCCTTTTCTTTCTTTCTTTCTTTCTTTCTTTCTTTCTTTCTTTGTCTTTTTCTATTTTTCTTTCCTTTGTCTTACTTTTTTCTTTTTATATTCTTTGTCTTTCTTTTTTTTTATTTATTTTCTTTTTTGTCTTTCTTTTCCTTTTTCTTTCATTCTTTGATGTTTCCTTTTCTTTCTTTCTTTCTTTGACTTTTTCTATTTTTCTTTCCTTTGTCTTTTTTCTTTTTATATTCTTTGTCTTTCTTTTTTATTTAATTTCTTCTGAGTCTTTCTTTTTCTTTCCTTTGTCTTTTCCCTTTTTTTATATATTCTTTGTCTTTCTTTTTCTTTTTCTTTCATTCGTTAATGTTTCCTTTTCTTTCAGTCTTTCTTTCTTTGTCTTTTTCTACTTTTCTTTCCTTTGAGTTTTTGAGTTTTGTTTAACGGCATATCAACACCTCTGTGGGTTATTAAATGCCAAAAAGGTGGGGTTTTAAGGTTATTTTTAATGATCAGTTATAGTGAGAATGTAGTCAAATTTTAGTGAAATTTTTTTTGTTTTTATTCCTTTTTATTTTAGAAAATTGAAAATGTCTTCTAGTTTTGAATTCAAAAATGTTTTGCTGAGAATAATATTTCTTTCAAAAATTTGTTATGGTAATAAGTTTTTCTTCAAAAATGTATTGTTGGTAATATTTTTCCTTCAAAAATGTATATATTTCTATAAAAGTCTATTTTTATACTTTCATAGTATTTTGACCCCAGTTTGGGGATAAACTATTTGCCCAAAGCTGGGACCCTAACAGGTGCTACCACTCCGGCTCAGGGTGGACCTGGGAACAACAGCAATTAAGAGGTGGTTCCATGCTCCTCACAACCTCCCAATCAGAGACCTTGCTGCCGGATGCAGTTTACCGTCATACCCAGGACTACTTTCCTTTGTCATACTTTTTTCTTTTTATATTTCTTGTCTTTTTTTTTTATTTCCTTCTTTGTCTTTCTTTTTCTTTTTCTCTTCTCTATATTTTTTCTTTTCTTTTTTATATTCTTTGTGTTTCTTTTTCTTTTTTCTTTCTCTCCATTTTTCTTTCATTCTTTGTCATTCTTTTTCTTTTTTCTTTCTTTCCTTTGCCTTTCTTTTTCTTTTTTACTTTTTATATACTTTGTCTTTCTTTTTTCTTTCCTTTGTCTTTCTTTTTCTTTTTTCTTTCTTTCATTCGATTTCTTTCTTTCCTTCTTTGTTTTTGTTTTTGTTTTTTCTTTCTTCCCATTGTCTTTTTGCTTTTTTATATTCTTTGTCTTTCTTTTTCTCTCATTGTTTTTGTTTCTTTTTCTTTTTTTGTTTCTTTTTTCTCTTTCTTTTTCTTTCAATCCTTGGCTTTCTTTTTTTTCATCGTTTTTAAGCCTATTTGTCTGCGCATGTATTTACTGTATTTTTGAAGATTGTTGAGTCATAATCATTATATCTGTAAGATACGTTGAGTTTCATAATGCTTAAATATGTTCATACATGTGCATGTGTGTATTTGTCTACACACACACACACATGCTCGAGCACGCGCATACGCACACATATGCAAAAACAAACAAACATTTTTTAATAATTTCTCACCCAGCAAGGCGATAATGCCACTAAGACACAAGAGGTTATTGGGATTGAAAGAAAGATGAGAAAACTTTAGCGAGAAAAGACAATAAAAAACAGTTCAGGAATACAGACGGTTACGATTGATGTTGAAATTTTAATCTTAGACGGCAGGAAAACAAAACCTCGGAAAATCGCCCCACGAACTAGAAGTGCGAAAGAATGAATATTTATATAATATTATTACTTAATTATGTTATTATAATAATTTTAATACATAGTTATATTTTATTTCATTGAAAAATACTAACCGTTAACGATATTTAGTAATTTATTATTTCATTAAAAGATTCTTACTGTTAACGGTGATGTGTGTTGTGGTACAGTGGATATCGGCTCGGAACGAGAAACCGGGGAGCCGATTTCGGATTCCAGTTGAATCCATTGTATTCACTTACGCGCAAATACCCTTGGGAAAGGTATTAATCCTTCACTTCCTTCCAGTTATGGGTTAAATAGCAGGACAGATTGGGTTCTATAGCCTTGGTCGGCAACCAGTCTACCGCAGAAAGCAATGGCAACCTACTGCGGGATAATCTTCTGCCCAGTCAGTCATGTCTCTTTCAAGGCATGATCGCCCAAGCGTGTATCACGTATGGCACTTAACTAACTGACTGACTGTTAACATTACTTTCACTAGAATTTAAACAGAAATATATTTCATTTATGATTCATATGCGATTCTCAAGCTATTTAGAATGAAAATCATGCCATCATTTGATTTCTCTCAACGCATACATTCATAACTGTTTTCTCTTATTTTATTTGAAAAGAATGGGTTGACACAGACAGTTAAACAAACACAAGTTTTATGAAAATTGCAGGATAATCTTCTGCCCAGTTAAAAAGTCAGGCAGCGTAATAATACCGTTGAATTTACTTATTTCCGTATTATTTATTATTAATACTTTTTTGGGATAACTTGTCTCTTGTTATACTAATACACTGTTTTGAACCTACTATCTTGCTCCCTATCTTACTTCCAGCACAAACTGGTCACTACAACTTTGCGGCGAAGTTCGCCACAACTCCACAAGCGACGAAGATCCACAATATTAAACAAAATCAACAAACAAACTAGTCTTAATTAAAGAAAGAAAGTTAACATTTATAGCATGAAATAAAATTTTCAAATGCTTTGTTCAAAGTTTTCAGGCTTACGGTCACATCACGTTGAAACAACGGTTACCATGCGATCACCGAAGTTAAGAAGCGTTAAACCTAGTCAATAACTAGATGGGTGAGAGCTTTAGAATGCCAGATGCTGTAAGCTTGGATATGCGGATGATATAACAGACAATGGCACGGAAGTGTTAATCAGAGAGCCGAGTTCCAATTCAAGTTGGGTTTGTTTTATTACTTGCAAATATACTTGGATTAATTTGGAAGACTTGTATCATTAAATCATTATTATCGCAATAAAAATAAAATCTTACAAATTGTCGATGAAGATCCACAACAAAAAGAAAACTTTCTGTTCACCACGGAGCTGTCCTATAAAAGATTCTAAAATTTGGACTCTTTTCACAAAAGATGGTTCGTAGTACCTTACCGGCCATAATTATTAGGCCACTACAGTTTTTTAAAAAGAAATCATGTATTTCATATTATTTTTAGTTTTTATTGCCAAGTGGATAATCCTAAATGAAAATAGAATGGCTCTTTTGCTATTATTACTTTGTTAAATTTTACAAGGTAAATAGCGACAATTTAACCATCGCACCCTGTAGATTTGCTCTCTCTCTTTCTATATATATATATATACATATATATACACACACTACCGGCCATAATTATTTGGACACCCCAGTTTTTTAAAAGAAATGATGTATTTCATATTACTTTTAGTATTTATTGCCAAGTGGATAATTCTAAATGAAAATAGAATGGTTCTTTTGTTATTATTACTTTGCGAAATTTTACAAGACAAGGAAGCAAAGATGAACTCGTCCGAATCACCCTAAATTTTCTTCATTATTTCATTGATGAAACTGCAATATAAGTAAGTATTAAATATTTATAAATTCATTTGATGCTCATGTTATTGTCCAGTATTAACAAAAGAACCATTCTATTTTCATTTACAATAATTTACTTGGCAATAAATACTAAAAAATAGTATGAAATACATCATTTTTTTTTAAACACTGGGGTGGCCTAATAATTATGGCCGTTAGTGTATATATGAGCCCACTTGTTGTGTCGTGTGTCATCGTGGGATTTTAGTGTTCTCTTAACAATTCCATCGTTGGCACTCCAATGCCGCATCGAAAACAAAGTTTTTATCATTTGTTTGCCTTTTTTTCACTCACTTTTTTACAGTTAGAACATAATAGTAGGCTTCGTTTCTTCGAGAAAACGATAAGTGGATAGAAATTGAGAGGGGTGATAAAGACGTCGTATACTGAAGAGCACAAAGGACGACAGATAGTAACCACAAATATGAAGATTATTTACACTATTTACATTGCTCGGATGTGCGCTGTGGTGTAGTGGATATCAACTCGGAACGACAAATCAGCGTGCCGAGTTCGAATTCCAGTTGAATTCCTTGCATTCATTTACGTGCAAATACCCTTGCGAAAGTTATTAAACCATCTCTTCCCAACAGTTATAGGTTAAATAACAGGACAGATTGGATTCAGTAGCCTTGGCTGGCAACCAGTCTACCGCAGTCAGTCATGTTTCTTGCGATACATGATCGCCTAAAGCGTGTATCACGTATGGTACTTAACTGATTGACATTGCTCGGTGTGTTGTCCTCATCTTTGTTGCTATATTCACGACATTTCGGCCTTTGTACGCTCTGGCATTCTTCGGATGATTGCAATTTTAAACTGAATCCTTTATTTCTTTCACCAGGGTATATTGTTCTACTTCCATGTGACATGCCACTTCTAGATATCTCAATATAAGCTATCTCCATTTAACTTAACTCTCTCATGGCTCAGTGAATATAAGGGTTGGTTAGATTCAGTGACTTGACCAAAAACGTTGTGAGTTCAATACCTGGCTACAGCAGAGGTGAACAAAAAAGCGTTTTTTTTTTGTTTTCTTTTTTAAATCATTTCATCCCAAGCAAGGTATTCCACTGCCACTGTTGCGCGGGGGGTTACATAGGGGAAAGTGATGAGTAAAAGTGGTTAGTAAATAGAAAATGTCGCGAAAAAAAACGCTTTTTTGTTCATCTCTGCTGTAGCCAGGTATTGAACTCACAACGTTTTTTGTCAAGTCACGCGAGGATGATAGACGGATGAGGATACCGAGGATGAGGGTTGGGTAGATGGGAAGAGTGTT
>JBBBDQ010001297.1:1255000-1292500 GCA_037127315.1 Ascarosepion bandense | reverse complement strand
AAGAGATTTAGTGTCAGAGATTAAAACTGATTTTCGGCGTCTTAAAAAAGAGAGAGAGAGAGAGAGAGAGAGAGAGAGAGAAATACCCACCCCCCAAAAAAAATATCACAAAAAAAACAAAAAAAAACATCCTTGAATCAAACAAAGGCGGACACAAAAATCAACATTTCTATGCGGTAAATTATTTTTATCCGAAGATCTGGAGCGTACAACGGCCGAAACGTCGTAAATTTTAGAATTTTTTTTATTCTATTTTATAATCGATCGATAAATCGAACTAATATCAGTCAGTTAAGTGCCATACGTGATACACGCTTGGGCGATCATGTCTCGAAAGAGACATGACTGACTGGGCAGAAGGTTATCCCGCAGTAGTTTGCCATTGCTTTCTGCGGTAGACTGGTTGCCGACCAAGGCTATAGAACCCAATCTGTCCTGTTATTTAACCCATAACTGGAAGGAATAGGTGGGTTAATACCTTTGATATTTTAATATTTGCGCCTAAGTGAATACAATGGATTCAACTGGAATTCGAACTGAGCTCCCCGATTTCTCGTTCCGAGCCGATATCCAATGCACCATAACGCACATATATTTAACCTTATTCTTCTGTCAACTTCGTTTCGGTAGGTACACTCTCCAAGCTTCTTAAGATTTTTTAATTTAAACAGACAAAAGAAAAGAGTATCTTTATATCGTTACTGAATTGATCAATTCGTTTCGGCCGGTGCACTCTCTATCCTTCCTAATACTGTCCAAAACTCAAGAGACATTTGAAGTCGATGTGACTTATGTACCTCCATTAAATCGCTAAAAAAAACCCAAAAAACAAAAAAACAAAAAAAAACAAAAAAACAAACAGCATACATGAATAAAAAGGTCCAAAACTTAATAAAAACGAACTTTTTCCATCAAAATGTTTATGACTAGCGTTGCTCGGGTGTAATGAAAGCTTTAAAACTAATCCATGGTCCTGGAGCTCAGACTCTTTGGATGTTGGCACGAAAGACTAAAAACAATAGTTGTTTCCAGTTAAAGCGAAACCGTAGATTGAAAGAAAAATGAATGGATGTAAGTCAAATTTTGATTTCCTTGTATCGATATCAAATAAGTTTTTTTCGTTGTAAACTGAATTTTGAAGGCTAAATAAGTCCTCTGAGTAAATGGTATCATGGCTGAGACTAAGAACTACAATTATACCTACTTAGAGCCAAACCCGAAGCAAAAACTAAAATAAAAAAAAAATATATATATATATATTTTACCTCTGTTACTCTACCCCCATCTTCCATGTAAATTCATGAAATTTTAATAAATTTTAATTTGCTGCAAACTATAATTTTATAAGTTAAACGCAAGACTCATTGGGGAATATAAATTATCGATTTTTTATTTGAAATTTTGGAACAGTATCCGAAAATCTGCTCCGAGGAGTAAAATAAAAAATACATTAAAACTGATATTATTTAATTTGACAAACTTTTAATTGCTTGAATAAATAATAAAAATTAAGGAGATTTTATTTCATATATAACTAATAAAATTTTAAAAGAAGTGTTTTCATCTGTTTTTGTTATTATAATAATTTATAGAGATTTAAAATATATTTTTAAAATCTTTAATGAACTATTGCGGTTAGATTTTTTTTAGTTAAGAATTAATGATTATAATGTCTATCGAAAATTGAAAAGTTTAATAAAAATCGTTCTGCACCTATATTTTAAAAATAATTAATATTGTTTTTTTGTGCATTTGAGTTTGTTTTTGTTTTTGTATGGTCATTTATATGTGAAAATTAAAAGGTCAGAGTTTTTTGCCTTACTCGAAAGAGAATTAGTACAATTTTGTCCCTTATGAATGCTATGCACTTAATCTCTAATTAAGAAGCTGTCAACAAAACCTTGATTTACGACGCGTACAGGTCAAAAAGTCTAAATTTGTGATTAAATCAGGCTAGTCTCTCTGAAAGCAAAACACTGCGCCTCCTCGGGTTAACTCTCGCAACAGACCTCAAGTGGAATGGCTATATAGAATCCATAGCTAAACCCGCTGCTAAGAAAGTCGGTTCTCTGTGTAGGGTCAGGAGTTTTTTTTTCGCCTGAAACAATCCTGCACATATATAAATCTACCATCCACTCGTGCATTGAATACTGCTGCCATATCTAGCCGGGTGCTCCTGCTATCCACCTAGATGTCCTTGACAAAATCCAGCGGATGATTTATAATGTGATCGATCCCGACTTGGCAGCTCATTTGCAGTCACTTTCTCACCAGTGGAAAGTGGCTTCCCTGTGTCTCTTCCACAAATACTTTCACGGCTTCTGCTCCAATGAACTTAGCTCACTAGTGCCCCCTATATATGAATTTACTCGAGCCACAGGTTAGCAACTAGGCCCCACCCTTTTACTGTGGAATCAATAATATGTAAACGCAAATTCTACTCCACAGCTTCTTTTCTCGCACCCACCGCCTGTGGATTTCCCTTCCATTTACTTGCTTCACCGGCAGCTACAATCTCCAAGAATTTAAATGTAAAGTCAATAGTCATCTCCTATCTCACTAACCTGCATCCTCTCTCTCATGCTCCTTTCTCCGTCCACTTCACTCTCATCAATATTCTTATTCTTCTCTTACTCACTTCCTGATACCCCCTATAACCTGTCACTCTTTCTCATAACTTTTCTCCTAGGTAACCCCCTGCAAAACAGTGGCAGTAAGATGCCTTGCTTAGGGTGATATGATTATAAAACATAAAAGAAACTAATGAACTAATTATTCATGTAATTTTTTAGCATTTTACTTAACTGGTTCCCACCCATTCACAGTCAGGTTTGCCAAATGCAGACGACAATTCTACTCCTGCAGCTTCCTCTCTCGCACTTCCCGCCTGTGGAACTCACTCCCGTATTCTTGCTTTCCTGACGGCTACAACCTCCAGAAATTTAAATGCAAAGTTAATACTCATCTACTAACCACTGGACTCTAGCTCTCTCCCCTCCCCTGTATAACCTTCCCTTTCTCTCCACCTATGTATCTGTCATCGCACCTGCTTTCTCAGCTTTCTATTGTTCCTTTCTAACTAGTTTGTACTCCTCACTCTTTTCTAATTAATCTTTTTACATTTATGTAACCCCCTGCACATCAGTGGCGTTTCCGCCTTGCTCGGGGTGAAATGATTAAAAAAAAAAAAAAAAAGTCAGTGAAATCTCAGGCCGATCGAGGGGAAACTGATACAGTTTGGGGAAAATTTGTTTTAGTTAAGTGAAATAGTATATTTATATTTGTTGTTGAACACACTATCAAAACAGCGTGGCCTTTGTTTTACGTAGTGATGAGTGAAACATTTATGAAATCAAATTCTTCAAAAGGTTTGTATTATTGACAAATCGGCGTGGTCTTCGTTTTACGTAAGATATGGATTGAAAGATCTATAAAATCATATTCCTCAAACGTTTTGTCTTATTTTCAAATCGGCGTAGTCTTCGTTTTATGTAAAATGCTGAATAAAATTATTTGTCTATATTTCGGAGATGGGGTAGTATTTACACTATTTGCATTATTCGGGTTATTGTCCTCATCTTTGTTGCCATTTGTACGACGTTTAATAATATATCATTCTATTTGTCTATATTTCTGAGATGAGGTAGTATTTACAGTATTTACATTATTTGGACTATTGTCCTCATCTTTGTTACCATTTGTACGACGTTTAATAATAAATCATTCTATTTGTCTATATTTCTGAGATGAGGTAGTATTTACAGTATTTACATTATTCGGACTATTGTCCTCATCTTTGCTGCCATTTGTACGATGTTTAATAATAGATCATTCTATTTGTCTATTTCTGAGTAAGGTAGTATTTACAGTATTTACATTATTTGGACTATTGTCCTCATCTTTGTTACCATTTGTACGACGTTTAATAATAGATCATTCTATTTGTCTATATTTCTGAGATGAGGTAGTATTTACAGTATTTTCATTATTTGGGCTATTGTCCTCATCTTTGCTGCCATTTGTACGATTTTTAATAATAGATCATTCTATTTGTCTATATTTCTGAGATGAGGTAGTATTTACAGTATTTACATTATTTGGACTATTGTCCTCATCTTTGCTGCCATTTGTACGATTTTTAATAATAGATCATTCTATTTGTCTATATTTCTGAGATGAGGTAGTATTTACAGTATTTACATTATTTGGACTATTGTCCTCATCTTTATTTTCCCTATTTTGACGTTTAATAATAGATCATTCTGTTGTCTATATGTCTGAGATGAGGTAGTATTTACAGTATTTACATTATTTGGGCTATTGTCCTCATCTTTGTTACCATTTGTACGACGTTTAATAATAAATCATTCTATTTTGTCTATATTTCTGAGATGAGGTAGTATTTACAGTATTTACATTATTTGGACTATTGTCCTCATCTTTGCTGCCATTTGTACGATTTTTAATAATAGATCATTCTATTTGTCTATATTTCTGAGATAGGTAGTATTTACAGTATTTACATTATTTGGACTATTGTCCTCATCTTTATTACCATTTGTACGACGTTTAATAATAGATCATTCTATTTGTCTATATGTCTGAGATGAGGTAGTATTTACAGTATTTTCATTATTTGGGCTATTGTCCTCATCTTTGTTGCCATTTGTACGACGTTTAATAATAAATCATTCTATTTGTCTATATTTCTGAGATGAGGTAGTATTTACAGTATTTACATTATTTGGACTATTGTCCTCATCTTTGTTACCATTTGTACGACGTTTAATAATGAAATCATTCTATTTGTCTATATTTCTGAGATAGAGGTAGTATTTACGGTATTTACATTATTCGGACTATTGTCCTCATCTTTGCTACCATTTGTACGATGTTTAATAATAGATCATTCAATTAGTCTATATTTCTGAGATGAGGTAGTATTTACAGTATTTACATTATTTGGACTATTGTCCTCATCTTTGTTACCATTTGTACGACGTTTAATAATAGATCATTCTATTTGTCTATATTTCTGAGATGAGGTAGTATTTACAGTATTTACATTATTCGGACTATTGTCCTCATCTTTGCTGCCATTTGTACGATGTTTAATAATAGATCATTCTATTTGTCTATATTTCTGAGATGAGGTAGTATTTACAGTATTTACATTATTTGGACTATTGTCCTCATCTTTGTTACCATTTGTACGACGTTTAATAATAGATCATTCTATTTGTCTATATTTCTGAGATGAGGTAGTATTTACAGTATTTACATTATTCGGACTATTGTCCTCATCTTTGTTACCATTTGTACGACGTTTAATAATAAATCATTCTATTTGTCTATATGTCTGAGATGAGGTAGTATTTACAGTATTTACATTATTCGGACTATTGTCCTCATCTTTGTTGCCATTTGTACGACGTTTCGACCTTTGTAAGCCCCGGTCTTCAGATGCTAGGAATGTGTCCTTAAGGAATCATGGTCCGGTGGTTATAGTCGTTGGTTAGTTCCTGTGACTTGACCCAAAGAGTTGTGAGTTCAACCAGGCTACAGCAGTGGTGAACAAGTAATTTGCAGGGTTAGAGGGAAATAACTCATGACTTCCAATCGAGTTTTACGCAAGGAATGAGAATGATATACCCAAGTGATTGTAATAAAAGGTTTGGTTCAAAATTCTTATCACCCGAAGAAGGCCGGAGCGTAAAACAGCCGAAACGTCGTATAAATAGCAAAAAGGATGAGGACATTAGCCCGAATAATGTAAATACTGCTAAATAAAAATTCTATAAAATCAATTTCCTTGAAAGGTTTGCCATTTTAAAATTTTTAAATCCGCCGGATGTGTGTTTTACGTGAAATTTTGATTGAAAGATCTATAAAATCAAATTCTTCTAAAAGTATTGTCTTATTTTCAAATCAGCGTGGTCTTCGTTTTACGGATGTGCGTTGTGGTACAGTGGATATCGGCTCGGAACGAGAAGCCGGGGAGCCGAGTTCGAATACCAGTTGAATCCATTACGCGCAAATACCCTTGGGAAAGGTATTAATCCGTCTCTTCCCTCCAGTTATGGGTTAAATAGCAGGACAGATTGGGTTCTATAACCTTGGTCGGCAACTAGTCTACCGTAGAAAGCAATGGCAACCTACTGCGGGATAATCTTCTGCCCAGCCAGTCATGTCTCTTTCGAGACATGGTCGCCCAAGCGTGTATCACGTATGGCACTTAACTGACTGAGTGACTTCGTTTTACAAAAAGATCTATAAAACCAAATTCCTCAAAAGATTTGTCTTATTTTCAAATCCGCGTGATATTTGTTTTACGTAAAGTGTTAACAGAAACATCTATGAAATCAATTGTCTTGAAATCTGTGTCTTATTATCAAATTGGCATATTCTTCGTTTTACTTAAAGTGCTAACTGAAAGATGTATAAAATCAATTTCCTCGGAGAGCTTGTCTTATTTTCAAATCGGCGCAATCTTCGCTTGACGTAAAGTGCAAACGGAAACATTCATAAAATCAATTTCCTCGAAGAGTTTGTCTCATTTTGAAATGGACGTGATCTTTGTTTTAGGTTTTCTTCCAATTGAAAGATCTATAAAATCACTTTCCTGGAAGGGTTTGTCTAATTTTCAAATCAGCGTGATCTTTGTTTTATGTAAAGTGCAAACTGAACGATCTATAAAATCAATTTCCTCGAAAGGCTTGTCTTATTTTCAGATCGACGTAATCTTCGTTTTATGTAAACTGCAAAATATATAAAATGAATTTCCTCGAAGAGTCTGACTTATTTTCAAATCAGCGTGATCTTCGTTTTACGTCATGGGCAAGCTGAAAGATCTATAAAATCCATTTCCTCGAAAGGTTAGTCTAATTTTCAAATCGGTGTGATTTTTTTTTAGCTAAAGTGCTAAGTGAAAGATATATAAAATTTATGTTTTCCATTTCAACAACATCGACAAGAACAATAGGAACAACTAGATTTAACAGGTTTTCCTATCTGAAACTTCTGGTGAATCTTAATTCTTAAGTTAAATTTTAAGTAAGATGGCGATTTCTGCAAAAATACAATATCCGAAGAAATTCCCTTATTGCATCGTTGAGTATTTGAAGTTAACAACTTTAACAAAATATTACAATAATAATCATAAATATGAATGCTAGTCGTTTTTAAGAAGTAATGGGGTACAAATGAAAAATTTGAAATTTACAACTTTTTCAATTTCAACGAAACAGACATTAAACACTTCTGTCTTCCCTTCTTTCGTTCATTTTCTCACTGAAACCAAGTAGCATCTTTGATACATATTTTCTTTGTTTTCATGCATACAAAATAGAAAAAAAATATTTATGTAGTATTGGCTTGGGGTAACGGTCGTTCAAACTAACGTAGTTTAAAAGTAGGTACAAATGAAAATATTTGAAATAGACAAGCGTTTCCATTTAACTGAAATAGCCGTTAAACATCTAATTAAGGAATGTTAGCCTGAACATTTACCCTGAGAATAGAGACAAAGTTGCAAAAAGCTCGCGACGTTTAATCTGTGAGTAAAGGAGTTGTAGGGTTGAAGATAATTCATCGCCCACAAGGCCGCAAGAATGCTTTTCAATTCTGTCATGTCTGGCAAGTGATTATTGAGCAACTCCAGCCCAGATAAAGCAGAGATATTCTATTTTGGGTTTGATCTGACTATTGTAAAGAAAATTCATGTGTGGAGGAATTAGATACTTTCAGAAGTGACACAATCTCCGATCATAACTGAGTATATATTTTGCACACACACACACACACACACACACACACACATATATATATATATATATATCCGAGTGAGTATAGAATGAGGAGAGAAAAAAGAAAAATCTTTTCCGTCCAAAACATTAATTTAAACATAATATATATATATATATATATATATATATATATATATATATTTATTTATTTATTTATTTATTTGTGTCTGACGAGCCACAAGGTCAGCGGCGAAATACGTATTACCCATGAAATTGTAGAATATCTAAAATATTTTTCTAAATTATATTGCTCTGTTAAATTAAATAAATGAATTTAACATTGAGTTCTTTTGAGTTCGTCTTTATCGGAATTTACTTGACTAATATACCAAGTATTCTACGTTATATATATATATATATATATATATATATATAGTTATGAGACAGTTATTCGTCAGAATCAAATTAGACCAATATACAGTCTTATTAAAAAGTACTTAATATATATAAGGTTGAGCTTTTAAATATTTAAATTTGGTAGTTCATTGATTACATTACCTTGGTTTCAACCTTCTGGTATGTTCGGGCGTTTTTATAAAATATAATATAAAACACCTGAAGATACGGAACAGTTGAAAGCAAGGTAACGTAATCGACTGACTTCCGAATTGATATAACAATGATGTAGGAAAAGGCAGTAAACAACCACTCCCAAAGGTATGAAACGATGAAAACGTGCTCAATGCAAAATTCAATAAGAAGAAAGTCAATCAAAAAATATATACTCAATAATTAAGGATTTAACACCAAGCTACCTGGGTTTCAACCGTGATGTATCGTCAGCCACAAAGTTCTTGAATCCTTAATTATTGAGTATATATATATATATATATATATATATATATATATATATATATATATATATATTATTGCATGTTCCATTAAATAATATAGACAAGTTTTGTCTATTTTATGTAAATTTTTTTCATATTCTCTGATAAGCTTAATAACCTTATCATTAAATGAAGAAAAAAAATTACAATATTGATACATAACTTGTTAATAATCCAATCTAAGATTTCGGCTCACATAAGCCATTTTCAAGGATTTCAAATTGCATTATATATTATCAACACGGACAAACCACAATGACAAACTGTTTTTGTTTACAAGGAAGATTTCCAAGCAACAACAAACTCGTGCATTTATATATATATTCATTGTTTAATTACTTAGTTTTTAGACCAGTGCACATTTGTATTAAAAAGTGTTCAATACAATTATATTGTAGAACTTTTGAATATTTTCCATTTGTAAATGAGTTATTACGCGACCTAGGTTTCTACCATGAATGGTTTCTTCAGACGATTTGCAATAACTGATTTGACCGTTTACCTTTTTCTTTTTAAGAACGCTCATGTAACGGTGGGTTGTTTTTTAACGCTCAAGTGGCAGGGAACTTTTGAACGCGCAATTTTTAAAACGAAATGGCTGAAAACGTTATAATTTGTTGTAGTTTTAACACACTGACTGAGGGCGTCCGCATGTATCTATCTGTGATTCACAAAACGCTTTGAATCTCATTCTTCAAAGCATCCCACTCAACACCTGGCCATGATGCTTCCATACTCCCGCTCATGAACAGAAAGGCAAGGTGTGTCAGACACCAAGAGATATACCCAATTGGTTAAGCTCAGGTAAATGACAAAAAATATGACGTACTGAACATTTGTTGGATCCCATCTTCATTCATCAAAACCAAACATGTACATGTTGACATTTTGAAGTAGTTAAGGCTAGAGTCCATAAAAGCCATTCCTGATGTAATTTCAAAGCGTTTATCATTATTATGAGTGGTATCGTCTTGCCAGTGGATATCGGCTCGGAATAAGAAAGACGAGTTCGAATTTCAGCTAAATTCGTTGCATTCACTTTCTCGCAAATACCCTTGTTAAAGGTATTAAACTGTTTCTTCTCCCTCCATCTATAAATTAAGTGGCAGGACATATGGGGTTCTGTAGCCTTGGTTGGCATCCAGTCTACCGCAGAAAGTAATGGCAACCTACTGTGGGAAAATTGTTTACCCAAATTGTTTCACTTATTGTTGTGGAGTAGTTTTCGCACTGAAAGTTATGTGCTATGTCGGTTGCTAATCGACTTAATGCACCCAAAATGTTAGGAACATGGAAATCTTCACCTGAAAAGCTGACTCCTTAGTATTCGGCTAACTGCCGATTAATATCAACTGCCTAGTAGTTCTACTGAACTCCAATAGAACTCTAAAGAACTCTCTAGAACTCCCAATAACTTCCCAAGAACTTCTCGAGTTAACTTCCTGTTAACTCTTATTAATATGGGAGGGAGAGTCCATTATCTGAGGAATAAGTGTGTTTCACCATAACACTTATGACATTTAACTGACTGTGATATTAGTTAGAAGACATTGACCTTGTGTTGCCATAATAATACCTTTTGTCTCCAAATTAAGAACACTGCTTTTAAGCTATTGTTGCGTTTAGAAAACATCGATGTCTGCTTCATCTAGACGTTTTGAATATTTTCTATACAAGGGTTTAGATCTCCATTTTTGTTTAAGAGTCTTTCACCTTTCAACAGTAACTTTATTTTCTTTGGTGCAGAGGTGGAAGTTTCAAAGTATTTGCCGTCTCCATTATCTATTGCATCTAAGGAGTTTCGTATTTCTTGGATTTGTTTAATGAAGGAAGTATTCTTAACAACCTCATTCGGCCCTCAGATACTTATCGCGTATTGTTGCTAAATATTTTATTAGATACGTGATTAATGTTTATTATTATTAATAATATTAATATTATTAAGCAAAATGATTGACGTAAATCTTCCAGTGTTTTTTAACACTAAGATAAAAGCATGATTTTGAAAAGAAATAGAAAAGATTGTCTTTGGTAATGTTAAACAACATGACGAAATATTGTTGAACATTGTAAAACACTGTGTCCTTTCGTTTCTTTTTCTCTTATAAAATCGATCTCTTCTCTAAATACCATTATTATTATTATTATGATTATTATTATTATTATTATGTCGTCATTTTTCATCATATTTCGATTTCTGCTATGATCGCACTACCTACCAAATCTGCGGGGAGACCTAAGGCAGGTCGTGGTGTGTTGCTATGGCTCCATTTCTTGTTTTTTCTATCTCCCCTAACATCCCTAGCGTTACAGAGACAAAGTTCTCCTTAGTGTGTGAGCTGTACTTAACAAGACAATTTTAAGCTGGGGTTTCCAGGGATTCTTTCAATGTTTTGTTTTGTTCCATTTTTTATCATTCCAAGTGCGCCCACTATCACTGGCACAATTCTTGTTTTCAATTTCCACATTTTTTCTATTTCAATTTCCAGGTCTTTATATTTTGACAGTTTTCCGAATTCCTTGGTTTCTATGTTACAATCCGCTGGACAGGCCATATCAATTAATAGGCAAGTTTTTTCTTTCTGGTTTTTAACAATAATGTCCGTCCTATTTGCTTCAATTTTTCTCTGTGTAGATGGTGTAATCCCATAGAATGGTGAAATCTATTTCTATAACCGGTGCTGGTTGATGTTTATACCAGTGTTTCTTTACAGATTTTCCATAATGTTTGCACATTGTCCAATGTAAATATTGCCCAACTCTATCGTGGCGATTTTTATATTCATTTGGGGCAAGTACAAAACATCCTGAGATTAGATGGTCTATTGTTTCTTGGTATTTATCACAGAACCTGCATTTTGGATCCACATTATTATGTATAATATTTGTCTGAATGTTTCTAGTGAAAAGACTTTGATCTTGCGCTGCAAGAATAAAGCCTTCAGTCTCAGACTTTAATCCAGATGCACGTAACCATCGATGAGTATTAACTTTATCAACATTGGATTTATTGGCACGTTCTGGATATTGGCCATGCAGAGGTTTGTCCTGCCAGCGTTGTTTCATCTGTTCAAGAGCTTTATCCTTGGCTTTCATTTTCACATTTTTGCCGCCATATTTGGTTCTTGGCTTCTGTTTCGCTTTTCTACAGAATCTACTAAATGTAAATCTTGTTTGTATTTAATGCCTTCTTTTATTATTGAATATTTTTTTCTTTCTTTCTTCATGTTGCTTGACTAATTGTAGCATCCAGTCCTTTGTTGTTTCTATGTATGTTAGTAAGCCAATAGTTGTCTTGTATGACAATTCTAGCTGAATAAGACCTCTTCCACCTTCTTTACGGCGTATGTATAGACGGCTTACATCAGCCTTTGGATGATGCATCTTATGCTTAGAAATAAGCTTTCTTGTTTTAGAATCCATTCGCCTGATGTCGTTTAGAGTCCAGTTTCAGATGTTGAAACTATATTGGACAACTGAGAATCAAGGCTATTAATGGCCATAATTCTGTTCTGAGAATTCAATTCAGTCTTTAATATCAGTCGTAGCCTTCCATAGTACTCTTTACGCACTATTTCTTTCATTTTCTCATGGTGAATTTCTTCGCTCTCATTTACACCTAGGTATTTATAAGCTTCTTCTGGCTTTAATTATTTTATTGTTACAGCAGGGTCTAAGCTAATTGAGGATGTTTCTTGTAGTGAGCCACGTAAAACTATAGCTTTAGCACATTTATTCAAATTGAATTTCATTCCAATGTCTTCGCTGAAGCCTTTTACAATTTGCAGAAGACCTTCCAGCTCATTATCATTCTTAGCATACAACTTTAAGTCATCCATGTAAAATAGATGGCTTATTTTCTTTTGTCCTATTTTATAACCACATTCTGTCTTATTAAGTTGACTGGTTAGTGTTATTAATGATATGCAGAATAGTAAGGGAAACAAAGAATCACCTTGAAATATACCTCTTTTGATGTTTATTTCACCAGACTTATAGGTTCCATTTATATGATTAGGGTAAAGGGTTGTTTTCCATATCGACATGCATTGTTTGATGAAATTGATGACGATGGGTGATATCTTGTATATATTTAAAGTCTTTAAAATCCAGTAATGTGTCACACTATCAAATGCCTTACGATAATCTATCCAGGCATTACTAAGATATTTCTTTGTACTGTAGCAGTTTTCCAGGATCATTCTGTTAATAAGCAGTTGGTCTTAATCATCATCATCATCATCATCATCATCATCATCATCATCATCATCATCATCATCATCATCATCAACAACATCATCATCATCAACATCATTATTATTATTATTTTTTTTTATAAGCGTTTCACCCCGAGCAAGGCATGTCACTGCCACTACTGTGCAGGGGGCTACGTAGAGTGGAGAAAGGCTGATTAAATATAGGAAATAACAGAGGGTGGGTGATAGGCGGGTGAGGATACCGAGAATGAGGGTTGGGTAGATGGGAGTGTTGTGAGAATAGTTGGGAGTTAGTGTGATAGGAGGTGTCTATTGACCCTACATTTAAACACCTGGAGATTGTAACTGTCGGGAAAGCAGATTTGTGGAAGCGCTAGAAAAGAAGCTGTTGGAGTAGAATTTACGGTTACATCTTATTTGTTTAACTGTAAAAGGGTGGGACCTAGTTGCTAATCTAGTATTATTATTATTATTATTAGAAGGTAAAGGACCCACGAGACCGATTTTTTTCAATTCCTATATTTTTAGGCTGCCAGGAATTTGATTCACATATTTGTTTGCTCCTATCGGTATCATTCCTGAAGCCCCAATAACAACATGAAATGTTGTTGTCTTACCATTTCTACTGATTTCTATGTTGGGGTTCTTGTATTTGCTTAGTTTCTCAAACGTTTTGAAAGATGCGTTTTTGTCTGTTGGGAGTGGAGTAACAGCTATCAAAAGGCATCTATTTTCGATATGATTTTTCACAATTATTCTTTCTTCTTCTTCTTCTTCTTCTTCTTCTTCTTCTTATTATTATTATTATTATTATTATTATTATTATTGTGCAATTTTTACAAATTCAGATTTTTACTGTTAGTTTTTAAATTGGTAGTTGCTGTTTTTTTCTCCTGAAATTAATTTAAAAAAAAAAGGCTTCCCCATCTTCTTCGTCTTCCAGCATTTTTTTTTTTCGTTTTCGTTTTTCTGTTTTTATTATTATTTAAGGAATGTAACATTTTACTGGAACGTATTTAGAAATGTAGGAATGTGTGCAACGGAACGCAGTTGGTAAGGCAGCTTGCAAAAAGCGAAATCGAACAATGGAAAGACAACAAACTTTAACAGTCACACAATGGTGGAAAATCGCAAAGACGAGCCGACCTCGTCATGACGATGTGCCACTCACGTCTTTCGTACTTTATTTATTTTTCTCATACACTTTGGCTTTTTGCACGTACCACCAATCGTGTGTTAATTTGATCAAGATTTTTTTTTTCATTTGTTCTTACTACTGGTTTTCGTATGACTTAGTACAGTGACTGTCACCTTTATAAATTAGAATTGTTCGAGTTGATTTCTTTTTATTTGCTGCCTAAGGAGCAGGCAAAGTACCCGTCGGATGACTGCAGGTCGATGCCCGAAGCACGCGAATGGTGTCGGCTACTTGGAAATTGGCTTCTGAAGTTTGCTGCTACCGATACTTGAAAAACGGCAGCAATTAAGGATTCGCTCCATGGAGTCTTCCAGAATGCGGGTTTACCCCAAGGCTCGCCTGTTTTTTATTTTAATTTATTTTTTTTACTGCATAATTTTTAAGATAATTTTTGTTATGTTTGTTATTAATTTATTTTTTAAAACTTTTTTTACGATTGTTTTTTCTTTTATTCTTTCTTTCTTTCTTTCTTTCTTTCTTTCATACTTTTTCAGCCTGTTCGTATCTATCTATCTATCTATCTATCTATCTATCTATCTATCTATCTATCTCAGTCTGTTCACATCTATCTATCTATCTATCTATCTATCTATCTCAGTCTGTTCATATCTATCTATCTATCTATCTATCTATCTATCTATCTATCTATCTATCTATCTATCTCAGTCTGTTCATATCTATCTATCTATCTATCTATCTATCTATCTATCTATCTATCTATCTACTAGCAGTATAGCCCGGTGTTGCTCGGGTGTATTGAAAGCTTTAAAACTAAACCATGGTCCTGAAGCTCAGACTCTTTGGACGTTGGCACAAAAGACTAAAAAGCAATAGTTGTTTCCAGTTAAAGCGAAACCCTAGACTGAAAGAAAAATGAATGGATGTAAGTCAAATTTTGATTTCCTGGTATCGATATCAAATAAGTTTTTTCGTCGTAAACTGAATTTTGAAGGCTAAATAAGTCCTCTGAGTAAATGGTATCATGGCTGAGATTAAGAACTACAATTATACCTACTTAGAGCCAAACCCGAAGCAAAAACTAAAATAAAAGGGCTGAAAAAATACAAACATACAGGCAGATAAACAGACACACACACAAACATTTTGCCTTATATATATATATATTATCAATGTTCTGCACTATTGTAAGAATTGCAACCTTGAAATTTCTGAATATCGTTTCTTATGTCATTGTCTATGGGTGTATCAAATTTGATTAAAATCGGACCACTCCTTCTATAACCCGATTTTTTCGATTATCGATTTTCGATATTTATGGGGGGTACATCGACACAAAACTTAGCTAAGAATACTCGCAGACGCTTATAGTACAACTGTGTAAATTTTCAAGAAAATCGGTTCAGCCATTTCGGAGTCTATAGGTAACGAACTCACACACACACAGACACACACACAGACAAAGTTCCATTTATAAATAGGTTTAGATTAGACCTATCTATCTATCTATCTATCTATCTATCTATCTATCTATCTATCTACCTATCTATCTCAGTGTGTTCACATCTATCTATCTATCTATCTATCTATCTATCTCAGTCTGTTCATATCTATCTATCTATCTATCTATCTATCTATCTCATCTATCTATCTATCTAGTCTATCTATCTATCTATCTATCTATCTATCTATCTATCTATCTACATCTCAATGTTTCACATCTATCTATCTATCTATCTATCTATCTATCTATCTATCTATCTATCTATCTATCTATCTATCTCAGCCTGTTCGTATCTATCTATCTATCTATCTATCTATCTATCTATCTCAGTCTGTTCATATCTATCTATCTATCTATCTATCTATCTATCTATCTATCTATCTATCTATCTCATCTCAATGTGTTCACATCTATCTGTCTGTCTCAGTTTGTTCATATCTATCTATCTATCTATCTATCTATCTATCTATCTATCTCATCCTGTTCGTATCTATCTATCTATCTATCTATCTATCTATCTATCTATCTATCTATCTATCTATCTCAGTCTGTTCATATCTATCTATCTATCTATTTATCTATCTATCTATCTATCTATCTATCTATCTATCTCAATGTGTTCACATCTATCTGTCTGTCTCAGTTTGTTCATATCTATCTATCTATCTATCTATCTATCTATCTATCTATCTATCTATCTATCTCAATGTGTTCACATCTATCTGTCTGTCTCAGTTTGTTCATATTTAACCATAGCCGCAATGGTGTGTCATGTGTAAAATAGCTTGTCTCTCTACAGGATGATTTGAATTCAGAGTTTTACTTTTAAACTCGTTGTTAACCAAGTCTTTCCTGCTATTTAACCCATAATTGGGGAGAGGAGATAGATTTTTACTTTTTCCAAGTGTATTTGCGCGTAAGTGAATGTAACGAACTCGAATTAGTACTTAAAACCGGCCTTGTGTCACACACCTACTTGTGGGAGGATTGGCTAAATACCGATCAATTTGTTGATATCTATACTGATGACCCCAAAATATATTAGTGTCCTTCTGAAACTTTAGATCACCAGAGGCTCGTAGCTGATTTCTGCTCTGGAAAAACATTTATGTTTTTTTTTATATCTCCCTAACATCCCTAGCGTTACATAGACAAAGTTCTCCTTAGTGTGTGGGCTGTACTTAACCAGACAATATTTTGTATATCTCTTAAGTTGGGGTTTCCAAGGATTCTTTCAATGTGTTGTTTTATTCCATTTTTGATCTTTCCAAGTGCACCAGCTATCACTGGCACGATTTTTGTTTTCAATTTCCACTTTTTCTTTTCTATTTCAATTTCCAGGTCTTTATATTTTGACAGTTTTTCGAATTCCTTGGTTGCTATCATATTCAATGCCTCGAAAACCAAACTAATGCCGTTTCATCATCACCTAGCAGAGCAGGAATTGAGGTGAATAGATGTTCTCTCAGAGACAGTCCTTGCCCTAAGCGCATATAGGGGCTTAAGCTCAACCCAGACTGCAAATGGAACTCGCATATACGATCCTTTGCTAAAGGCCCTGTTCACACTCCACCCACGTCTATTGAACAGGTGAAGATGCTCATCTCTTGTTCCCTGTTTAGGATGTGGTTTCCGGTTTTCTCTTTTCCAATCTTTTTACTCTTTTTTTTTCTCTTTTCCAATTGGAGTAGATAGACTAAACTATCGCCCGGTTCACACTCCACCCACATCTATTGAACAGGTGAAGAGGCTCATCTCTTGTTCCCTGTTTAGGATGTGGTTTCCGGTTTTCTCTTTTCCAATCTTGTTACTTTTACGTAGACCCCTGCACATCAGTGGCCTTACCGCCTTGCTTGGGGTGATATGATAAAAAAAAAAAAAAAAGAAAAAAGATGCTAAACAAATGATCAGTTAATTGTATTGCTCTAGTAATTACCTGACTCCTCGTGCTATTGTCTTCCTTTACGTTGTGGACTCGGTTAAGAGTCTAGCAAGAAAATGATACAAACACCAAAATAGGAAATAAGGATTTATATTAAACGCAGCAAAATACAAAAAAACGTGGAACTCTGTTAGTAGAACGAATTAGGATTAGGAAGTTATACAGAAATTTGGGTCTCGCAATGGTAATACGGTAGTAGTCTAGGCTATCTCTGCCTATCGCTCTCTGCTGATCTCTCTCTCTCTCTCTCTGAGCTCTCACTCTCTGCTTATTCCATTGAACTACACTCTTCTCTTGTGAGGGGAAGTATATGTAGTTGTAGGACGAGTTCAATCCGTTGTAATGGGTGATGCCACCATGACACTTTACAAGAACCAAATCAGGCTGGAAATGGAGTTCTGCTGTTCAGTCAACTTTCTTTCCAGTCTCCGCGGCCTTGTGGATTATGAATTATTTTCCACCGTACAATCCCTTTCCCACAGACAAAAAGTCGCGAGCCTCTCGCACTTCTATCGCTTTTTCGATGGGAATTCTTCAAATGAAATACATTCCTTAATTCCACCAGTTCACAACTAAGGCCCAACTTGCAATGCACACTATAACGAACCACCCTCGTTCCCATCGTATTTCATTGGTGAGATGTAAATTCCACTCGAGCAGTTTCTTCTCACGAACTGTGGAAACGGCTCCCAAGA
The DNA here is from genome assembly GCA_037127315.1 of Ascarosepion bandense. NCBI lineage: Eukaryota > Metazoa > Mollusca > Cephalopoda > Sepiida > Sepiidae > Ascarosepion > Ascarosepion bandense. The sequence continues at coordinate 1,274,348 of JBBBDQ010001297.1, read as the reverse complement.
GGATGCTTTCCTGATCACTACAAACTTAACCTATTCAAGTCTAAGTTTATCCGTTATCTTTTCCACATATCCCCATAAACTGTGCTTCTAACTTCATAAGTCTAGCTAGAGTGGCTCTTAGGCTTTGTGCAAGGTCGACATTTTAATATGCCCATTACCAATAATTCAACTTCTTTTTTTTTTTTTACTGATATATCGGCCCCTGGGTGAAAGTGCATATACCGTATTCATTGGCGTTCAGAGTTCAAAAGGTTATAGAACTAGAAATTGGGTCAGTGATGAAAAGTTGTGCGTTGTGTGCAGTGGATATAGACTCGGAGGTGACGAGTTCGAATTCCATTTGAATTCCTCGCATTCACTTACGCACAAATACCCTGGGGAAAGGTATTAATCCGTCTCTTCCCTCCAGTTAGGGGTTAAACAATAGAACAGATTGGGTTCTATAGTCTTGGCTGGTAAGCAGTCTACCGCAGAAAGCAATAGTAACCTACTGTGGGATAATTTTCTGTTCAATCGAGACATGGTCACCCGAAGCGTGTATCACGTATGGAACTTCACTGAGGAAAAGTTGAAATATTCTTGTGATTTGAGATTTGCTGTCACTTGACCCCTAGAGATATTCATCGAACTCTTGAAAAAAAGATATTAACAATCTCAGAACGGAAACCATTAGTTTCGTTTTTTTTTTATTTTTTAGTTTGTTTTTTTAATTTCATCATTTTTGTCCATAAACGTTTTTGAAAAAGAAAATGTAAGTTTAAACAGCGCTTTAAAAAGAAAAAAAATTATCAAGTTCAAAGAAAACAAAAAAACTAATAACAACACAATTAAGAATACTTTTTTCCAAAATATTTTTACGGTTAAAAAAAATATGGGCGTGGCAATCCAACCGTGTCACAACCCATTATGTTTGATTGACAGCCTCTTGCATTTCATCTGCCATTGGCTGTTGTACGGTGCCAATCAACCAAGTGAATGGCTCCGCCTATTCACAGTCTGGGTCGTCGACCTTTATTTTTCACGTCTTTATTCTTTAATTATATTTTTTTAACGTTGTTTGTCGTCGAGTTATTTTTCTTTATTTTTTTAGTACCGCCCTCTTTACCCTGAGATTTAAGAGCCACCCCCTGGCACACATGTACGCGTACCCACCTATGAAGGCGATCTTGTACACACGCATGTGCGTACGCGAGTACAGTACAAGGAAAAGTACCTGTCTTGCAGGAAGAGTTTAAAAGCGTAAAATTTAATTACAAAGAATTTTGTTTATGGGTGCGATGGATGAATTGTCGTCTAAATGACGCAAATATGAAAATAACACTGACATCTCATTTTAACAGACATACGGGGTGCGATGGATGAATTGTCGTCTAAATGACGCAAATATGAAAATAACATTGACATCTCATTTTAACAAACATAGAGGGTGCGATGGATGAATTGTCGTCTAAATGACGCAAATATGAAATTAACATTGACATCTCATTTTAACAGACATCGAGGGTGCAATGGCTAAATTGTTGTCTAAATGACGCAAATATGAAAATAACACAGACATCTCATTTTAACAGATATATTTACCAAAATTACACAAAATCATCTTGAAATACTAAAGAGAAGATTTTTTTTTTTTTAAATCGCCTTTGGCTTCAACGACAGCTTCTAGACGACTTGGGAATCTCTTGAAATTCTTCTCGGCGGTCTTCCTGTTTAGGTTGGTGAATGCGGTCATAATCCTTGTCATCGTTGGTGTTACAAGAAGTTTTGTTGGTCTCTCGCTCAACTGCGCCCCCACACACAATAATCAAGAGGGTTACAATCTGGTGAGTTGTGTGGCCAGATGTAAGGGGTCAGATGGTTGCAGAAACTGCATTGTAGGTTTTCCTGCTTGTGCAGAGCCATGTTGGCAAACGTACGAACTTCCATCAGCCTGCCTCTTTACTCAGGATAACACTATTTCCTCACGACACTTGATGTAGAACTGCGTGTTGAGTCTGAGGCCCTGTAACGAAGATGATCACATCCGTAATCACCATTAGACTCATGTAACTTATTCCGAATCCGCTGCACTGAAATATATGTGTTTGAGCTTCCGGTGCGAATTCCAAGCAGTACAGCATGGTGGTGAAGTGAATTGCATTGCGGTGTTCTATTTTCTTACAGACAGTGCCTAACTGACCTACTGTTCTGTGAAGCAGACAAAATAAAAATCAAACAACGCCTGTAGGCAAAATTTAAAATATAAAATGGCGACAATTTACCCACCGCATCATGTAAAAAAGAAACAAAAAATTTTTTTTCATACATGGTAATACAAGTAAAAAAACAAAACAAAACAAAAAACAAAAAACAAAAAAACAAAAACAAAGAAAAGACGACGCACAGAGCTGATAGGTAAAGTCCGAAAAAAAAAAATGGCTTACAAGTACAGTGCACAACCATGAAGAAATCCTGATTTTTTTTTCTTCCATTGACTGCCTCCTATTTGAAAAAAATTACTGAATAAAAACTTAGCGGTTGAAAAGTTATAGCCCGTCAAGCATATATATATATAGTCCGCAGACAAATCTGTTTCGCTGTATCATAGGTCATCAGTACGGTTAGACTCCGATTGCTTTTAACCCAGGATTGAAACCCTACCGATGTGGCGTCAGTCGGCGATTCTACCTCTGGGCCATGGGCGCACGGTAGAGGAAGGTAGACCTTTTAGCACGTATATTATCATTATACACGTCCAATAGCCAGAGTGCTCTAATTCATTAGTGAATGAGCGATGCGTACATGCCAGAGTAGCTACAGTTTTTCAAAGTCTACCATTCTTCCAGAGCGCTCAATCAGGGTGTGAGAGCGTAAATAGTCATCCGCAGACAGATCTGTTTCGCTGTATCACAGCTCATCAGTACGGTTAGGCTCCGATAATATAATCAATATATATATATATATATATATATATATATATATATATATATATATTGATTATATTATCCTACGGATATGTCCATACATTGAACACTACGGATATGTCCATACATTGAACACTGTTTTATTAACACCTGACTAATAATACTATACATATGTACACCCTCCTCATAAGTATATTTATTAATTTACGTCTCTATACACACACACACACACACACACACACACACATAAATCATAATGCAAGACATATATATATGTGTGTGTGTGTGTGTGTATGTGTGTGTGTGATTATTAACCAGTTATTGGTCAGAATTAAATTAGACCAGTACATAGTTGTATTAAAAAGTGCTCAATACATATATAATATAGAGCTTTTAAATATTTCAAATCGGAATTCTGCCGATTACGCAAACTTGGTTTCAAACTTTCAGTATCTTTAGGCGTTTTATATTAACATAAAATGCCTAAAGAAACCGAAAGATTGAAAGCAACGTCGCGTAATTGGCTGAATTCTGAATGAAAATATACGTGTGTGTGTAGATTTTTAATCAACTGACCCCAGCAAATTGACAAAGTCATAATGATGACATCAAGTTGAACATACTGAGAAAATGTCTTGCATTATGATTTATGTAAATATTCTCAGATGGAGTATGTATAATATACAAGAAACAAGCAAGAATTGTATTTATATATATATATATATATACATACTATAGTCATCAGCAGACAGATCTGTTTCGCTATATCACAGCTCATCCTCATCAGTACGGTCAGGCTCCGATCGCTTCCTAACCCAAGATTGACACCCGACCGAATTGGTGTCAGTCGGCGATTCTACCTCTGGGCCACGAGCGTCCGGTAGAAGGAGGCAGACTTTTTAGCGAGCATATCATTATACACGCCCAATAGCTAGAGTGCTCTAATTCATTATATATATATATATATATATATATATATATATATATATATATATATATATAATGTTTTAGAACATGGACATAATTTCTTCTATATATGTCCTCTTCTCTACAATCGTATGGCTGTTTCAGTGTTTGAACTCAAACACTTCATCGGGAGAAATGAAGGTTTGGAATCATTTTCCTTTTTCTCTCCTCATTCTATACTCACTCGGATATATATATATATATATATATATATATATATATATATATATATATATATATAACACATCATCCAATAAATCCCGGACCTGACATATACTAACAAAAATCCATATGATTCTTATGAAGTACTAACCTTCAAATGGCACGTGACAAAATTTGGGCCCAATAGAATTATTAGTTTAGAAATTACACTTATTTAAGTGATGCTATTGTTGAAATTTTCAAAACAATTAAAAAATTTGAATTTCGTGTGTGGATAAAACATTGATTTCTAATGGAAAAAATACAGTTCAAGCAAAGCAATGGGTTGATAAGTGTTATTCGGACTCTGTTCCGTCAGAAACAACGGTTAAAAGGTGGTATACTGACTTTAAACTCGGTCGTATAGACACAAATGATACTGAACGCTCAGAACGCCTGATACTGGCAGTTGTCCTTGATAACGCCCAAAATCCACAAACTCGTTTTGGCCGATCATAAATTGAAGTTGTGTGAGATAGCAGCGGAATTGTACATATCAGAAGGCAGTGTATTTACCATTTTGTAGGAAAATTCGTCAATGAGAAAGCTGTGCTCAAAGTGGATGCCACGTTTGCTCACAATCGATCAAAAACAACAACGCGTCGACGATTCAGAACGTTGCTTTCAAGTGTTTCAATACAACAAGAAGGAGTTTTTACGTAAATATGTAATATGTGGATGAAACATGGATCCACCACTTCAGTCCGGAGTCAAATCGGCAGTCAGCTGAGTGGACAGCAGCAGGTGAAATCCGTTCAAAACGACCAAATATGCAAACATCAGCTGGCAAGGTTTAGCCTCCGTATTTTGGGATGCGCAAGGTATTTTGTTCATCGATTACCTTGAGAAAGAAAGAGCCCTCAATAGCGAATACTATATAGCATTGTTGGGGTGTTTGAAGGAAGAAATGGCCAAAAAAAAAAGGCACCAAATGAAGAAGATAAAAATGATCTTTCACCATGAGAACGCAGTGTCACAAGTCGATCGCAACGATGGTAATATAAATCCACCCTATTCTCCAGATTTGGCTCCCCCAGTGACTTCTGGCGGTTTTAAGACCTCAAAAGGATGTTCTATGGTAAGAGATTTGGCTTCAATGAAAAAGAGATATCGGAAATGCGTGAGGCGTATTTTGAGGCCAAAGACAAATTGTTCTACAAAAAAGGCACCGAATTGTTAGAGAAGCATTGGAATCAGTGCATTAACCTAGAAGGAGACTATGTTGGGAATAAAGTCGAATAGTTGTTGTTTTATTAGTTAGGCGCAGGATTTATTGAGTGACTAGCAGTATAGCCCGGCGTTACTCGGGTGTAATGAAAGCTTTAAAACTAATCCATGGTCTTGAAGGTCTGCCTAAAGAATATTTGTGTGAAGTTTGACGAGAATCGGGTAAAAATTGTGGATTTGTATAAAGGACATACAGACAGATAAACAGAAACATACACAAACATCTCTCCTTATATATATATATATATATATATATATATATATATATAATCGATTTTCTGCACTATTTAAAGAACTGCAACCTTGGAACTTCTGAATATCGTTTCTTATGTCTTTGTCTATGAGTGTATCAAATTTGATTAAAATCGGACCACTCCTTCTATAACCCGACTTTTTCGATTATCGATTTTCGATATTTATCGGGGGTACCTCGACACAAGGCCTAGCTAAGAACACTCGCAGACGCTTATAGTACAACTGTGTAAATTTTCAAGAAAATCAGTTCAGCCGTTTCGGAGTCTATAGGTAACGGATACACAGACACACACACACACAGACATACAAAGTTTCATTTATAAATAAGTTTAGATGTGTTTTATATATATATATATATATATATATATATATATATATATATATAACCTAAACAAGATGATAATGTCGCTAAGATGCAGTACACTGCTGGAAACGTAAGAGAATGAAAAGACTTTAGAAGGACCTTGAAAACAAATCCTCAAAGGGGAACAAGGGAACTCTTTTCCTGTTCAAAAGATTGGGGAGAAGTGTAAACCGGACAATAGGCGGACATATCTACTCCTATTGAGAAAAAAATAAATAGTAAATAAAATATTAGATTTAGGGTCGCAGCTGTTAGATGTAAGCATTGAAGACCTTAGAGTGAACTGGAAAGCCATTCCTAAACAGGAAACAAGGGATAAACTACGACTCCTGTTTAAGATACAGGTTCACATTCCTTCACCTTTTTTTTAACTGGAGAAAAAGGAAATACTCAAGCGATGGGGAGAATATATAGAAGATCTTTTCCACGACAACAGCAAGCAACCGAGAATTCATAAAGATGAGGATGGACCAGAAATATTAAAGTCCGAAGTCGATGCTGAATAGAAACAAAGCAGCTGGTCCAGACGGCATTTTAATAGAGCTGCCGTTAGCCCTGGACGAATTCGGCATAGAGAAAATTACGGAAATAATAAACGAAATTTATAATAGTGGTATAATGCCAGACGACCTATGCAAATCTATTTTCATCGCATTGCCAGGCGTAAACGACTGCGAGCTACACCGAAATATCAGCTTAATGAGTCATATTACAAAACTGATTGCCCGAATACTGATGAATAGAGCAAGAAGCAGAATCAGGCCAGAGATAGGACAAGAACAGTACGGGTTCTTCAAAGACACTGGGACAAGGAATGTCATATTCATGATTAGGATGCTCTCTGAAAGGGCAATACAAATGAAGAAGGACTCGCACCTGTGCTTTATCGATTATGCGAAGGCTTTCGACAAAATACGCCACAAAATATCGATGGAGATGCTCAGCAGCCTCGACATATTTGTGAAAGACATTAGGTTAATTAGGAACCTCTACTGGCAACAAACTGCTTGCATACGAACAGGTAACCAATTCAGCAGATATACAAAGAGAGAAAGGGTCGTAAGACAGGGATGTGTATTTTCACCGGATCTATTTAACTTGTACAGTGAGAATATTTTGAGGACCCTAGATGTTATGCCAGGATTTGTCATCGGAGGCCACAATCTGAACAGCATAAGATACGCGGACGACACAGTGTTGATTGCAGAAACGGAAAGGAAACCGCAGGACCTTCTGCAGAAGATAGCTGAAGAGAGTGACAAGAAGGGACTACAAATAAACTGCAAGAAAACCGAATGCATGGTCATCAGCAAAAAGCGCAACCCAAAGTGCCAAATACAGGTGGGGGATGTTAAAATCAAGCAGGTACGAAAATTTAAATATCTGGGAAGTGTTTTAACTGAAGACACAAAGTGCGACACAGAGATCCAAAGGCGAAGTGGCGTGGCGAAGAATGCGTTCCAGAAGCTGAGAAAAGTATTAAGACACACAAAACTTTCACTAGAAACAAAGAAGAGAGTCCTGGATTGCTATGTGATATCAGTTCTTCAATATGGCAGTGAACGTTGGACAATATCAACAAAGATGAAGAGAAAACTTGAAGCAACTGAAATGTGGTTCTACAGAAGGATGCTGCGGATATCGTGGACCGAGCATGTGAGCAATTACGAGATGTTGGAAAGAATGGAAACAAAAAGGAAATTAATATTGAGCATCTGGAAGAGACAACTGAAGTTCCTGGGAATGCAATGAGGAAGGATGGCCTGGAGAACCTTATACTAACAGGCTAGATAGAGGGAAAAAGAGACAGAGGAAAGCAGCGGATAATATATTTAAAGGGCCTGAGCAGGTGGATGACAGAACGGGAGTTGGGAGATGTTACAGGAGAAAGAGTGCTAAGAGCCAACAGGGATAGGGAAACGTGGAAGGCCATGATCGCCTGTGTCCTAAAAGGACAAGGCACAAAGAAGAAGAAGAAGAAGAAGAAGAAGAAGAAGAAGAAGAAGAAGAAGAAAGGTTTATCCTTTGTTTCCTGTTTAGGATCAAGTTTCCAAAACCGAAAAGAAGCGATAAACATCTAATCCCGGCCAATGATCTACACTGAAAAATATATAGTGATATTGGCAACACAGAAGTCATATGAAACAAAAACAAAAAAAAAATCGGTTCGCAATCAATGTTTATTTTTAGATTTTGGACAGTTTTACTTTTAGATTGACTTTTTTTTTGTTTTTGGTCTTAGAATCTACTTAAAACTTCTAAAATGTATATTCCTACTAGATCTGCCACCTGGGCTAAATCATGCGCTCCCATAGGAACATCCAAAATCTAAAAATAGACATTGATTGCCAACCGATTTTTTTTTGTTTACTTCCGCCGGTGTTTTTTATTTCTTTTTTATTTCATTTTGAAATGTGTTAGTTGCCGATGAGATGTGAAATCTCTCTTAGGGATTTCATGTTGAAATGATCATTCAACAGTTTTGAACATCGAAATTTATTTTTATATATATATGAGGGAGGAAAAAAGGAACCACACACACACACACACACACACACACACACACACACACACACAACACATATATATATATATATATATATATATATATATATATAGGAGGGAGGAAAAAAGAAACAAAGAAAAAAGAGAAAAAGTTGGTTAGTATGTATTCTTTGGGACCAAATCCCAAAATGAATCTCTAATCTGATTAGTCAAATTTCATATCTTCCCAAATATATACACAGCAAACCAAGGGTATTTGTCATTTAAATGTAAATCATCTGCACAACCAACATCAAACATTGCCTGATGATGAGAATCTATCTCGAAACATAGAAATTTCCGTGTCGCAATGTACAATTGATAAATAACTATATAATTATATAAAGCTCTATAATACTCATTATATTGAGCACTGTTCATAATAAAATAAATGCCACGGCACTTAAAATAATAAAACCTTCAGTCCTCTTCACTTGGAATTATATATATATATATATATATATATATATATATATATATGTATATGTGTGTGTGTGTGTGTGTGTGTGTGTGTGTGTGTGGTCACACTGAAACAGGCTTGTATATATATATATATTTGTGTATTTAGGCAGCAAATTCTCTTTTAGACATATCAGATTAAATAAATTGCAAACATTACGTTTGCTTATTTTTAATAAAATCTGTTTATACTCACTGATAATCTTTCGGGTATTATAATTGAAAGATGTCATAAATGAGTTGTAACCTTGACAGATGTTATTATCATTCATTTCTCAAGGTACCCAAGTACTTTCAATCTCTTACCGACATCATCTTGAGGGGTGTGAGTTTTCGTAACAAAACCGCAAAACTGTGTAGCTAGACATTACCGTAAATTTTATTTTTCCGTTTAAAAAAGAAACCGTTTTTTGTCAACCGTTATATTTGAAGCGGAAATTTATATATATATATATATATATATATATATGTATGAAAGTGCCACTTTTCACCTCCATAATTTTTATTTTATCTTGATACTTAAATTTTTATTCTTTGTAGCTTGTCAAGATACATAAAGATAAATTTTAGTTTTGCCAAAATCAATTTGTTTTGAAGTTTTCTTTATTAACCACTCCGCTACTAAGACCCAATTCCATGTGTTAAATAACAAGACAGACTGTGTTCTATAGCCTTGGTATTTTTGTTTTCCATGTCGGCATATTCTCACATATAATCTGCGGAAAGGAAAATATGAATATTCTTTTATTCCTATTATCCTCTTAACAGATTATATCTGATAATATGTAAAAATTGTTGACATGGAAAACAAAAGTACACACAGCTAAAACTAAATACAGTTTTCCTCCTGTCTCTTCTATTCGCATATATATACATATGTTTTTTTTTCAATTGGAGTAGATAGACTAAACTATCGCCCGGTTCACACTCCACCCACATCTATTGAACGGGTGAAGAGGCTCATCCCTTGTTTCCTGTTTAGGATGCGGTTTCCGGTTTTCTCTTTTCCAATCTTTTCACTCTTTTCCTTTTTTATTTTTTTTCAATTGGAGTAGATAGAGTAAACTATCGCCCGGTTCACACTCCACCCACATCTATTGAACAGGTGAAGAGGCTCATCCCTTGTTTCCTGTTTAGGATGTGGTTTCCGGCTTTCTCTTTTCCATTCTTTTTACCCTTACGTAGCCCCCTGCGCATCAGTGGCGTTACCGCCTTGCTTGGGGTGATATGATTAAAAAAAAAAAAAATATGTAAAAGAAAGTTTGAAAACTGCTTCTACTTACCTGTAGACCTCACTGTCGAAACCCTCATTTTGCCTATAGTTTATTTTTTCTCTTATTATTGCTGTTCTTGTTTAAGATTTTATCTTGTTTAAGAGTATATAGGTCTTTAGGAAAGTTGTCCATTGATGCCACCACTCGGTTTTGGCTTTAGGAAAAGTTGTCCATTGATGCCACCACTCGGTTTTGGCTTTAGGAAAGTTGTCCATTGATGCCACCACTCGGTTTTGGCTTTAGGAAAAGTTGTCCATTGATGCCACCACTCGGTTTTGGCTTTAGGAAAGTTGTCCATTGATGCCACCACTCGGTTTTGGCTTTAGGAAAGTTGTCCATTGATGCCACCACTCGGTTTTGGCTTTAGGAAAGTTGTCCATTGATGCCACCACTCGGTTTTGGCTTTAGGAAAGTTGTCCATTGATGCCACCACTCGGTTTTGGCTTTAGGAAAGTTGTCCATTGATGCCACCACTCGGTTTTGGCTTTTATTAAATAATTCAACAATGTTGGTGTGACCAACAAACTGCTTACCAGAAGACAAGTAATTTTTACCGATATGTTCACTGTAAGAAAAATTACATAAACTTTCGTTTGTGAATCAAGCTGTCAACTTGCCAACAACTTAAATTAACAGTTAGCGCTGTATTAAAAAATGTATTTCTGTGATATTTTAAAGTAAGTAATATTTGTTTCAAATGAGATTAATTAAATTTAAAATCAGAATTCGTCAAACACCTACCTATTCAGTAAAGTGCACAACGTCTCACTTACCAAAACAGAGAAAAAAGCTTTTGCAAACGTTAATCTCTATGAAAGTATTTTCCTAGTTGCAACACGAGCTCACGCCATCTTCAGGCAACCAATATTTTTTATAGACTCAAGTACAATCGCAACCAATGATTGCCTATAGACTCAAGTATAAAAATATACAAATTTCTTTATTAAATAACCAGAAAAAAATGTTGAAAATCTGCTACGCCAACCATTCTTCAAAGTTATGGTTTAAACAACAGGACAGACTAGCTCTCTGTTATGGGGAAACACACCTATTCCTCATATAATAGACTTTCCTTCCTATATTAATAAGAGTTAACTGGAAGTTCATAGGAGTTCCTTAGACTTCTATTGGAGTTCAGTAGAACCACTAGGCAGTTGATATTAGTCGGTAGTTAGTCGAATACTAAGGAGTCAGCTTTCAGTGGAAGATTACCAAGTTCCTAACATTTTGGGTACGTTAAGTCGATTAGCAACCGACATAGCATGATTATAACCTTCAGTGCGAAAACTACTCCACAACACTCTCTTATCTTGGTTGGCAGACAGTCTAGGAGAAGAAAAACTCTCACCTCAGTAACCCACAACCTTTTGGATAACACCTTTTGAAGACAAAAAGTAAACCTTACACAAATCCGGATTAGGGTCTCAAAGGCGAATCGATGGCGTATTGATAAATTTCGGCAATTCCTGCAGGTGTGCTGGTACCAGTTTGGCTCTATTGGCCACTCGAAGAGAGGATCTTGACATATTGCCCAGGTTAACGTTGCTCACTCCAAGATCTGTGGTACTATGCGCTATATCTTTTAGAGTATTTTACGTCTCTTGCAATATTTTCAGACTGATGCCAACGGATTGATGCAATAAAGGGATTTGCTGTCATCTGATCTTCCGTGAAATCATCTATTATTGGTTTAGAAATAAGAAAATATTTTCTTTTTCTTCTATGTGCCTTGTCCCTTCAGGACGTAAGCGATCATGGCTTTCCATGTTTACCTATCCCTGGTGGCTCTTAGTACGCCTTCTCCTGTTACACCACCCAAACCCCGCTCAGTCATCCACTAGCTCAAGCCCATAAATCTAGACCATAAATGTATAGAAACTAGCACGGTCACAAAATGAGGGATCAGTTTATATATTGATTATAATATAGATTTGATCCCCCACTTTATATCCATATTATACTCTTTTTATAAACAGTTGGCATATATCTTCTTCTATGTGCCCTGTCCTTTCAGGACGTAGGCGATCACGGCTTTACACGTCTCCCTATCCCTGGTGGCTCTTAGCATGCCTTCTCCTGTTACACCATACAAACATCATTCCATCATCCACCTGACTAGGTCCTTCAAATATGTTATTTGTTGCTTTCTCCTGTTTCTTTTTCTTTCTATTTGGCCTGTTAGTATCAGGTTCTCCAAGCCCTCCTTCCTCATTGTATGTCCCAGGAACTTCAGCTGTCTCTTCCTGATGCTCAGTATTAATTTCCTTTTCGTTTCCATTCTTTCCAACATTCTTTCCATCTAAGACCTCATCGTTGCTCACATGCTCGATCCATGATATTCGCAGCATCTTTCTGTAGAACCACTTTCCAGTTGCTTCAATTTTTTTCTTCACCTTTGATGATATTGTTCAGCATTCACTGCCATATTGAAGAACTGACATCACATAGCAATCCAGTACTCACTTCTTTGTTTCTAGCGAAATTGTCCTGTTTCTTAATACTTTACTCAACTTCTGAAATGCTTCCTTCGCCATGCCAATTCGCCTTCGAATCTCTGTGTCGCACTTTCCATTTCCTGTTAGAAAACTTCCTAGGTATTTACATTTTTGTACTTGCTTGATTCTAGTATCCCCCACCTGTATTTAGCATACCTGGTAGTAAACGTAACTGTACCTGTTGGTCTTAAACTGAAAAAGAAGGAAAAAAGAAAAGAAAAAGAAGAATTAGAGTGATAATTCCAGGACCTTCTCTAGAACTGGAAATCTGTAGAATGGCTGGGATACTTGAAACCATGTTAAAACGCTAAAGTTGAAATTGGGTGAATTAAATATTTATGAAAAGATTGGGATTTGGCAGTGCTAACACTTGTAATGTTACAGAAAAAGTTCTGTCGATTTCAGATGACATGCTGAAACAACCCTACGCATATATAAATCTACCATCCACCCGTGCATTGAATACTGCTGCCATATCTGGCCGGGTGCTCCTGCTATCCACCTAGATGTCCTTGACAAGATCCAACGGAGAATCTGTAATATGATCGATCCTAACTTGGCAGCTTGGGTACAGTCACAAGCGCAATGTGGCTTTCCTGTGTCCCTTTCTACAAATTCTTTCACGGCTTCTGCTACGATGAACTTAGCTCACTGGTGCCTGCTATATATAAATTTACTCTAGCAATAAGATTAGCAACTAGGTCCCACCCTTTTACTGTGAAACCAATAAACTGTAAACGCAAATTCTACTCCAGAAGCTTCTTTACTCGCACTTCCCGCCTGTGGAATTCCCTTCCATTTACTTGCTTCCCCAACAGCTACAATCTCCAAGAATTTAAATGTAAAGTCAATAGTCATCTCCTATCCCACTAACTTGCATCCTCTCTCTCATGCTCCTTTCTCCGTCCACTCCACTCTCATCAGTATTATCATCCTTCTCTTACCCACTTCCTGACACCTCCTATAACCTGTCACTCTTTCTTATTACTTTCCTCCTATGTAACCACTTGCAAAACAGTGGCTTAACATCAGGAAGAGACAGTTGAGGTATCTGGGTCATATAAGAAGGAAGGAAGGCTTGGAAAATCTGATACTTGCAAGACAGATTGAGGGCAAGCAGAACAGAGGAATCCAAATCATAACCTACCTAACGAGTTTGAGTAAATGGATGGCGAAACAAGGTTAATTTAAAGCTACAAAGGACAGGAAATTGTGGAGAGTCATGATCATCTACGTCCTGAGGAGACACGGCGCATAAAGACAAAATAACATATTCTCCTACTGTTTCTATTAAAATTAAATACTACTATTACAACTTCTACTACTACTAATAATAATAATGATAACAGGAGCAGTCAAAGATCACAAACCTCCGCCAAGATAATACCGACATCATCTCTGCGATCAATCTTCACAGTCATATCCAGAAACCTGGGAACATCCTCGATCGGAGACCGACTAGGAAACTAGGTTACGCGACTTACATGAGCCAAGGGATCCACCCGCAGGGTTATGCGCTACTTTTATCGAAACCTGTTACAATATCATGCATATTACAATATTTCAGTAACCGCTTGAGTCCTAGCGGCTTTGTTGCCTTGATTGATGCAAAATGATTGGCTGTGATGCATGTGCCTGATATAACCCTATATATATATATATATATATATATATATATATATATATACTGAGTGATACGATGGGTACATTAGGCTTGATATATTTCTTCATATATTTGTTCTTCAGTGTTACCTTTTTGGCGGGTTACTCTCTCACTTATATATATATATATATATATATATATATATATATATATATATATATATACATTACCGGCCAAAATTATTAGGCCACCCCAGTTTTTACAAAGAAATTATGTATTTCATACTATTTTTAGCATTTATTGCCAAAAGGATAATACTAAATAAAAATAGAATGGTTCTTTTGTTATTATTACTTTGCAAAATTTTACAAGGCAGCCAGGAAGCCTTTGCTTCGGCCAACCAATAAGAAGAAGAGACTAGCATGGGGAAGAGAGCACAAAAACTGGAAACCAGAACAGTTAATTTGATGCATATATTCTTGTGTACTATTAAATAAGAACCATTCTATTTTAATTTAGAATTATCCACATGGCAATAAATACTAAAAATAGTATGAAATACATAATTTCTTTTAAAAAAAATAGAGTCGTCTAATAGTTATGTCCGGTAATATATATATATATATATATATATATATATATATATATATATATATATTTAATCATATCACCTCGAGCAAGGCGGTAACACCACTGATATGCAGGGGGCTACGTAAGAGTGAAAAGATTGGAAAAGAGGAAGCCGAAAACTACATCCTAAACAGGAAACAAGGGATGAGCCTCTTCACCTGTTGAATAGACGTGGGTGGAATGTGAACCGGGCGATAGTTTAGTCTATATATATATATATATATATATATATATATATATATATATATATATATTACTCTTGTCAAGCTCTTGATGGAGAGAGACAATAGCGAGGCAGCGTCAGCTCATTTCATTCACTTTACTACCAGTTTTTAAACTTTACTACCAGTTATGAAAACTCTTGCCGCGTGTCTCCTCTTTAACAATGCCTTATCTATCTATCTATCTATCTATCTATCTATCTAATTTGTCACGCACAGTGGTTTGGATTGTGTGTGTGTGTGTGTGTGTGTGTGTGTGTGTGTGTGTGTGTGTGTGTGCGTGTGTGTGTGTGTGTTAATATAAGGTACTCAGTAGTAGGTACATCAGGTACACGTTGCTGTCATTTTAAACGACATATTGATATAAATATTTTGCCGTCAGTTTTGTCGTCACGTGCCAACTCGAAATAATAATAATAATAATAATAATAATAATAATAGTAGGTGCACTTGGAATGATAAAAAATGAAACAAAACAACACATTGAAAGAATCCCTGGAAACCCTAGCTTAAGAGATATACAAACCACACACTAACGAGAACCTTGTCTATGTAACGCTAGGGAGATAGAAAAAAAACATGAAATGGAACCATAACAACACACCACGACCTGTCCTAAGTCTTCCCACAGAATTGGTAGGTCGTGCTTCCATAGCAGAAATCGAATTCTGATGAAAATGACGTAATAATACTAATACTAATAATAATAATAATAATAATAATAATAATAATAATAATAATAGGGTATGTTACTGTGAATAAAACCATAAATTTCTCTAGAACTTTGAAATATAAACTAATCTTCCAGTCTAGGTCAATGAACTAATACTCGTTGTGAATAAAAAGAACATTTTTAAAAATAGATTTTCCATTTGTTAATACAACATATTTATGTGCGTTGTAGTACAATGGATATCGGCTCGGAACGAGAAATCGAGGAGCCGAGTTCGAATTCCAACTGAATTCATTGCATTCACTTACGCGCAAATACCCTTGGGAAAGGTATTAATCCGTCTATTCCTTCCAGTTATGGGTTAAATAACAGTACAGATTGGGTTCTATAGCCTTGGTCGGCAACCAGTCTACCGCAGAAAACAATGGTAACCTACTGCGGTATAATCTTCTGCCTAGTCAGTCATATCTCTCTCGAGACATGATCGCCCAAGCGTGTATCACGTATGGCACTCAACTGACTGATAAGTAATTTTATTCATTTAATTAATTAATAATCTGATATATTTTTATTTGTTTAAATCTTATTTTGAAGGATATTCATATTTGAGTAGATGATTTTTTAAAAATTATTTATTAAACAGTATTTCGATCACTCTGTTAATTGCCATACGTGATACTGCTTGGGCGATCATGTCTCGAAAGAGATATGGCTGTCTGGGTTGAAGATTTTCCGGCGGACCGGTTGCCAACCAAAGCTATGGAACCCACTCTGTTTAACTCATAGCTGGATTAATACCTTTCCCAAGGTTATTTGTGCGTAAGTGAATGCAACGAATTCAACTGGAATTCGACTAACCTGAAAATTCGAGAAATCATGTTAGGAAAAACATGACCCTCCACCCAAATTTGTTTAAATATTGTAATTTTTCAAATTTTTTTTTTGATAATCGGAAAGTTTAACAAGCTTGAGGACTGTTCTGAAAAATGTAAAAAAAAAAAAAAAAAAAAGCAACGAAATTAAACGTAGTGATAGTCTGCTTCAGGTCCGCCGTGTTTTTAAACACAAATCTTTCCTGATTCTCGAAATATACATCTCTTTTCTGTTTCGTATCCTAGCGTAAACGAATACAATTTTTAGAACAATTGCAAATAAATTTCGCGGTCCCAGTTCAAGTGAATTAATCCTTTAAGTCTTGAAGAAGGCAACCTTAAATCAAGCCTTATAGACTGGCGCTACCAAATCCCAAACAGTTTTATAACATCACAAAAACCAGATCATTTGAAAACTTCCAATAGCAGCAACCACAAAAATGCATAGCACACTTAGCTAAAAGAAAAATAATGATATTACTTAAGATGGCAAATTTTTGGAAGAAAATTCCCGCCAGTACTAGAAAATCGATAATAATTAATGGACGTCAAAAAGTTAATTTTCTGAAAAACTGTTTTAAGAAAAACATTTCTGTTGTGGATTCTGGTTGAGAAACCACACAAAATAATAAATAACAAAAGCAGAGATGGAGATAGAAAATGTAAGTTATATTGAACAAAAATATACAAACTGTAACACGGGTTAGTCAATTCAGGAATATTAAGAATACTGTCAGTAGGAATCAATATATACAGTCTTGTAGTGAAGATGTATGTCCGGGTAATGAGTCTATATTCAAAACAACTCCAACTTAATATGCACCAACTTACTGACCAACTAAGCGGTTGTACAACTACTCAGCTGTCCTTTACAACTACTCAACGGTATTTACCAACCTTCCCACGCAAGGCTAGATGTGTGGTCTTTTTATTGTGGGTCTTCCAGGCCAAAAATATATGTCTATTTTTTCCTAGTCGTGATTCTACCCTTCGGCTGAACCACGACTGGGTTAGTGCTCTCTGCTTGGAAGCAGAGAGTGCTCTCTACCCGAAGGCAAAGCGCTGACAGTGTCATAGCAGAGTACAAGTACTCAACTATATTTAGTTGTCCCTCCCAGTAAGAGCAACATGTGACACATGGTCAGTTATGACTTGGATTTCCGGGCTATATGGCCCAGCCAAAAAATGTCTGTCTATTTTTGCCCAGTCGTGCTTCTACCCTTCGGCGGAACCACGACTGGGTTATTGCTCTCTGCTCGGAAGCAGAGAGCGTCCTCTACCCGAAGGCAGAGAACTGACAGTGTCGTAGTAGAGTACAAGGACTCATTATTGAGTTGTCCCTCCCAGTAAGGGCAACATGTGACACATGGTCAGTTTGGACTGGGATTTCCGGGCTATATGGCCCAGCCAAAAAATATCTGTCTATTTTCTGCTCGGAAGCAGAGAGCGCCCCCCGCCCGAAGGCAGAGTGCTGACAGTGTCGTAGTGGGATTACATAGAGGAAAGTGATGAGAAAGAGGGGTTAGTTATAGGAAATGTCAGGAGGAGGGTAATAGACGGATGAGAATACCGAGGATAGGGGTGGAGTAGATGAAAAAAGAGTTTGTGAGAATGGATGCGAGTTAGTGTGATAGGAGATGTCTATTGACCTTACATTTAAATTCCTGGAGATTGTAGCTGTCAGGGAATCAAGTATATAGAAGGGAATTCCACAGTCGGGAAGTGCGAGAAAAGAAGCTGTTAGAGTAGAAATTGCGGTTACATTTTATCGGTTTCACTGTAAAAGGGTGGGACCTAGTTGCTAATCTAGTAGCTCGTGTAAATTCACACCTAGGAGTCACCAGTGATCTAAGTTCATTGGAGCAGAAGCAGTGAACGTATTTATAGAAGAGGCACAGGGAAGCCACGTCACGCCGGTGAGATAGCGACTGCAGCTGAGCTGCCAAGTCGGTATCTATCACATTACAGATTCTACGTTGGATTCTGTCAAGAACCCCGAGGTGAATAGCAGGGGCAACTGACCAGATGTGGCAGCAGTATTCAATACACGGGCGGATGGATGTCAAAAGTCAGCGAATACAAGATAATAATAAAATTAAAATGTAGTCAATAGGAAAAAAAAAAAAAAAAACAGAACAAAAAAAAAAACAAAAAAAACAATGATGGCAGGTGTGTACCAATTAAAGTGCTGGCAATTGGAGTAGATAGACTAAACTATCGCCCGGTTAACACTCCACTCACGTCTATTGAACAGGTGAAGAGGCTCATCCCTTGTTCCCTGTTTAGGATGTCGTTTCCGGCTTTCTCTTTTCCAATCTTTTCACTCTTTTCTTTTTTTCTTTTTTTTTCAATCGGAGTAGATAGACTAAACTATCGCCCGGTTCACACGCCACCCACGTCTATTGAACAGGTGAGGAGGCTCATCCCTTGTTCCCTGTTTAGGATGTGGTTTCCGGCTTTCTCTTTTCCAATCTTTTCACTCTTACGTAGCCCCCTGCGCATCAGTGGCGTTACCACTTTGCTCGGGATGATATGATTAAAAAAAAAAAAAAAATTTTTCGGCAGATCCCACCCGACCACCCTACGGCACGGCAGTGTTTATTTGGCACGGAGCGTTTATATTATTGTTCAAATAATTCCATCCAAGGCATGGCTATTTTT
>JBBBDQ010001297.1:1212500-1250000 GCA_037127315.1 Ascarosepion bandense | reverse complement strand
TAGCCTTGTTTGACAACCAGTCTGCTGCAGAAAGTAATGACAACCTACTGCGGGAAAATCATCTGCCCAGTCTGTCTTGTCTCTTTCGAGACATGATCAAACAAGCGCGCGTCACGTGTCGCACGTAACTCACTGACTGGTATTACGTCTACCTACCTGTACGTAAAGGGGCGCACGCACACACACACACACACACACACACACACACACACACACACACACACACCATATATATAAATAATATAAATACAAAAATCCATAAATGATAACAATCTGTTCCTTTTGTTATCATCGGTTTAAAGAAAAGAATGACAAAAATAGAAGATAGCAGATTTCTAAGATAGTCGACTAACACGTAGTTTTGTCTTTCTTTTAGCCAAAATGATCATATATATATATATATATATATATATATATATATATATATATATATATATATATATACGAACTAAATCTAAAAGTGAGCCAAAGCTCTACTTTCGTATTGAGCTCTTTACTGTTAAGGTTTTCGTCTTGGGTTTTTTTCTTTCGAACACAGCTTTTGTTTTGTTTGTTTCTTATTTTTGATTCCCCTCTCCCCATTTGGTATTACCTTTTGGGATTGACGACTAAATTTACCGCTTTGTTAACTGTAGGACTTAATGATTTTAGTCATTATTAGTGATACTGTTTTCTTGGTACGTTTTACAATAATAATTATATATATATATCTATATATATATATTATAAATTATACTTTAGAACATGTACAAATTACAAAACCTAATACAAAATTGTACATTTTGTTTCGACATTGAAAGAACAATGTCTCATCAGGTAGATTGTAATGATAATATTTTTTTTTTAAAAATGACGTCTATTACCATCATTACTAACTATCTGATGAGACATTGTTCTTTCAATGTCGAAACAAAATGTACAATTTTGTATTAGGTTTTGTAATTTGTACATGTTCTAAAGTATAATTTATAATATATATATATATATATATATATATATATATATATATATATATAAACATATATAATATGTATAAATATAGAATATCACTATATATATAATATATATAATATATAATATAATAATATCATATATATAATATTGTATATAACGCATTCACACGCATAAATATGTTGCCACTTGCCTGATATATATATATATATATATATATATATATATATATATATATATATATATATTGATCTTTGGGATCATGATTGCATCATGTACTTTTTAGAAGATTGTTTGTGTCGAGAAACTGATAATAGCTCAGAATCTATAACAATAAGAGCATTATATATATAGTACTATCCTTGGGATCAAGATTGCATCATGTAATTTTTAGAAGATTTTTTGTGTCGAGAAACAATAATAGCTCAGTATCTATATGTATAAATAGCATTATATATATATATATATATATATATATATATAATGCTATATATATATATGTGTGTGTGTGTGTGTGTGTGTGTGTGTGGTACCTGTTACTAAGCACTCTCACCTGCAATTATAGCATACAATAGCGCTATTTTAAATATGCAATGCCATTTGACAATTTCAGAAAATTAATTATCATTTGCACGAGTGAACATTTACGTAAATGTTATTGATTTTACATTCCCAAAAATAATTTTAGTCGATTCAGCTTGACTTCCTTAAAAGACACCAATATTTTAAGACACGCCAGGCAATTCACAAATATAAAAACTTGCAAATTATCGAATCGTTATATACTCGCGTTTGCGTCAAAATGTGGACACTTAAATCAGCACTCTATTGCGACTGTCAGTTTCACATCTTAAATGCCCATCAGACCAGAAACTCAACGTTTCTATCTATCTATCTATCTATCTATCTATCTATCTATCTATCTATCTATCTATCTATCTCATCTCAGCCTGTTCACTATCTATCTATCTATCTATCTATCTATCTATCTATCTATCTATCTATCTATCTGTCTGTCTATGCGAAATTCTATTTAAAATTTCTATTTAAAATTTGTTATACTTACGGGGTAAATATATAGAAAATTAGAATTAGAGCTAGAATGATTGTAAACACACACACACACACACACACACACACACACACACACATATATATATGCATATATATATATATATATATATATATATATATACTGAAATTCGTTTGGAGTGTGAAGCTGACAGTCGCCATGCAGTATTGCTTCATATGGCCCTATTGCCATGTCTACAGTCACTCTATCTATAATTTTCTATACATTTACCGCTTAAATATAACAAATTTTAAATAGAATTAAGCACAGATAGATAGATAGATAGATAGATAGATAGATAGATAGATAGATTTGAACAGACTAAGATAGATAGATAGATAGATAGATAGATAGATAGATAGATAGATAGATAGATATGAACAGACTGAGATAGATAGATAGATAGATAGATAGATAGATAGATAGATAGATAGATAGATAGATAGATAGATAGATAGATAGAAAGGAAAAGATATCGGTAGTCTCGTGGATAAATGTCACTTTCGAACATTGTCGTAACATTCCTTTTTCCATTATTATCAACAGAACCTAAAATATATTATCCTCTCTTAACCAATACATAATAAGGACCGAAGTACCTGATGGCTCATTTTCTCATCTGCATTGGGTTTTTTTTTTTTTATATACAAACAAATGTTTCTGTAAGTTTCTTAATTTGGAATCTCCGAATTTTTTTATTTTTTATTTAATAATATAGAATCGAACGGTTTTGGTTTTAAAATTTTGAACTAACATTTATTTATTCTCATTCGAAGCAGATCTGCCATTAAGAACGTGGCTATGAATTTGAGCAAAATTCTCAAACATGTAATTATTCCAGATTGTCTTGACTATTTTCTCTAACGTACAATTTTCACAATTTTCTAGATAAGACTAAAAAGAATATGTGTGTGTGTGTGTGTGTTTGCGTGTGTGAATTAGCATATAAATCACTTACTCATACAAGTTGCATCAAAGACTAACAAACTGCTGTGTGTGTGTGTGTGTGTGTGTATATATATATATATATATATATATATATATATATATATATGAACCAATCTCTTATTATATATATATATATATATATATAAATCAATATTTCGATCGATAGATAGATATATATACACATTTATTAAAGTGTTGCGAAATAATAATTATTGCTCAAGATAATTACTGAACATTCAGTCAGTTAAGTGCCATACGTGATACACGCTTTGGGCGATCATGTCTCGAAAGAAACATGACTGACTCGGCAGAAGATTATCCTGCAGTAGGTTGCTATTGCTTTCTGCGGTAGACTGGTTGCCAACCAAGGCTATAGAACCCAATCTGTTCTGTTATTTAACCCATAACTGGAAGGAAAAGACGGATTAAAACCTTTCGCACGGGTATTTGTGCGTAAGTGAATGCAATGAATTCGGATGGAATTCGAACTCGGTCATCCGTTTTCTCGTTCCGAGCCGATATCCACTGCACCACAACGCACAGACATTAGCAAAAATTCTGTTTAACTTTAATAAAAAAGATATATGCACATAATATATATATATATATATATATATATATATATATATATATATATATATATTAATTATGTGCATATATCTTTTTTATTTATATAATAAAATCTATTGTAAATAAATTTAACAGATCTTTTTTAATACGCATAAAATTATACACTGTTTCCATCATTCGGACTATTGTTATTATCTTTGTTGCCATTTGTACGACGTTTCGGCCGTTGTACGCTCCGGCCTTCTTCAGGAGCTAGGAATTTCGAACCACACCGTTTATTACGATCACTGGGGTTTATAATTCTCATTCAATTGTGCGAACTATTAAATTATTTTGGTTATTTACAAATTAACACACTGTTTCCCTCTTTCCAGTGTCATTTTCAAAATGTTAGTCATTGTGTAAATAATAAAAAATGCTCTTTCTCTCTGCCTCTTTGTCAGTCTGACGCTCTCTCTCTCTCTCTCTCTCTCTCTCTCTCTCTCTATATATATATATATATATATATATATATATATAGAATGATTTTGTTAACAAACGAGTCATAAATGTAAAATAATTAATATATTTATATATATAAATCACTACATATATTTATAAATATAATCACTATACATACATGTAATCACTATATATATATAATCATCCACAGACAGTCCTGTTTTGCTCACAGTATCACAGCTCCTCAGTACGATTAGACATACGATTGCTTCGAGCCAGAATTGACATTTTCGGCGTTTCTACCTCTGAGCTATGGGCGTCCAGGAGAGGAAGCTGCACTTTAGCGTGTTATATAAAATGTGAACACACGCTAGTAGCCGAGAGTGTTAAAATTAATTACTGAATATATATAATTACTGGTAACACATCTCTTATCATCACACACACACACACACACACACACACACACACACACACACACACACACACACACACACATATATATATATATATATAATCACAGGAGTTTGAGTTTGAGTTTTGTTTAACGGCATATCAAGCTCTGTGGCTTATTTAATGCCAAAAAGGTGAGAATTTAAGTTTTTTTTTGTTTGTTTTTAATGTTCAGTAATAGTGAGAAGGTTGATTTGTATTCATTTTTATTTTAAAAAACTGAAAACATCTTCTAGTTTTGTATTCAAATAATTTTTTCTTTCAAAAACATGTTATAATAATTCTTTCTTCAAAAATGTATTGTTGATAATATATTTTCCTTAAAAAATGTATTTTTCTATAAAAGTCTATTTATATCTATATATTTCTATAAAAGTGTATTTTTATACTTTCATAGGGTTTTGACCCCAGTTTCGGGGTTGAGTATTTGCCAATAGCTGGGACCCTAACAGGTGCTTCCACTCCATGTCAGAGTGAACCTGGGTACAACAGTCATTAAGAAGAGGTTCCATGTTCCTCACAACCTCCCAATCAAAGGCCTGCCTGCTGTATGCATTTTACCGTCATGCACAGGAACGTATAATCACAAGAGAGATGTTATATATATATATATATATATATATATATATATATAATCCCAAGAGAGACGTATTATATCTATCTATCTATCTATCTATCTATCTATCTATCTGTGAACTATATATATATATGCAATTGGTTATATATATTATTTATATATTATATATGTGCGGTACTTATTTGAAACCGCTCAATATCAGTGATAAAGATTTTCCTCCCACTTTCACAAAAATACACCAATATACGCAGTCCTACAGATATTCAATATTTTTCAAAAAATAAAATCAGTTTGTCTGACGATCGCAAAAGCGTGAAATCCAGGGTCATAAACTCACATCTCCTTAACTAAATATATGTGTATTATTATAAATAGAAATATTAGTTGTTATGTTACACTGATCACTGGTTTATTACCACCAATGATAGATAGATAGATAGATAGATAGATAGATAGATAGATAGATAGATAGATAGATAGATAATGAACTGACTGAGATAGATAGATAGATAGATAGATAGATAGATAGATAGATAGATAGATAGATAGATAGATAATGAACTGACTGAGATAGATAGATAGATAGATAGATAGATAGATAGATAGATAGATAATGAACTGACTCAGATAGATAGATAGATAGATAGATAGATAGATAGATAGATAGATAGATAATGAACTGACTATAGATAGATAGATAGATAGATAGATAGATAGATAGATAGATAATGAACTGACTATAGATAGATAGATAGATAGATAGATAGATAGATAGATAGATAGATAATAAGAACTGACTATAGATAGATAGATAGATAGATAGATAGATAATGAACTGACTATAGATAGATAGATAGATAGATAATGAACTGACTATAGATAGATAGATAGATAGATAATGAACTGACTATAGATAGATAGATAGATAGATAGATAGATAGATAGATAGATAGATAATGAACTGACTATAGATAGATAGATAGATAGATAGATAGATAGATAGATAGATAATGAACTGACTATAGATAGATAGATAGATAGATAGATAGATAGATAGATAGATACTACTTCTTATTTGATTTATTAAATTATAAAGGTTAAATAAACGAGTTTAATTTCTCCGTTTATAAATTTTGTGTCTGCTGCTGTGTACGTGTGTACGTGCATGCGGCCGTGCCGGCCTCCTTCTGCGGGAGCGGGAATTTCGCCTTCCCTCTCCGCTCCCCTCACGCTCTTTCGCATCTTGTTTATGATCTCTCTGCTGAAGTCCTTACGTTTTTTTTTTCTCACCTACTTTAGAGCTCAGAATGTTGATTTTCAAGGTAAACAGGCAATTCCTATGAATGGAACTAACAGGTACACTAAAGAGAAAGAGAGAGAGAGAGAAAGAGAGAGGGAGAGAGGAAAAAATACAGTTTTTGAGAGAAGTAAGCGAGAATAAAAAATGAAGAAAACGAAAGAGAAAGAAGGAAAGTGGAAAAAAGAAAAAGAGAAAAAGGGAAGAATAGAAAGAAAATAACAAAGGCGAGGAAAGAGCGGGTAAGAAAAATAATGAATATATATATATATATATATATATATATATATATATATATACCATTATGGACACTTAATGTATATCAAACATATATGATAACACAAACAATAAATATACACTTTAAAGAAAACGTTCACGGCTTCTCACACTTTTTATTCTATACAATTTCTCTGGTTGGAACAACCCTATTTCTTTATCCTATATATATATATATATATATATATATATATATATATATATACTGATGAGACATTGTTTTCTCAATGTCGAAACAAAATGCATAATTTTGTAGTATATTGTAGTTTGTACATGTTCTAAATTATAATTTATGATAAATATTCATTGCTCTATTTCTATACTGAGCACTGTTTTAAATTAATGTTTTGAGCGTTGCAATTATTTTCTTCGTTTCTTATTCATTAGTATATATATATATATATATATATATATATATATAGAGAGAGAGAGAGAGAGAGAGAGAGACGTAAATTAATAAAGGTGCTAGAAATTTCCAACCGAACCCTTTATTCCAATCACTAGGGTATATGAACGTCATTCCTTGCGTAATAGTGCCTCTTCTGGAAGTCGTAAGTTATCTCCCTCTAACCCTGGAAGTTACTTGTTCACCGCTGCTGTAGCTTGGTGACTTGACCCAAAGAGTTGTGAGTTCAGTACCAGTTTGCAGCAATGGTAAACAAATAACTTATAGGGTAAGGGGGAGATAGCTCATGACTTCCGAAGGAGGCACTATTACGCAAGGGATGAAGTTCATATACCCCAGTGATTGTAATAAAGGGTTCGGTTTGAAAATCCTTGCACCTGAAAAAGGTCGAAGCATACAACGGCCGAAACGTCGTACAAATGGCAACGAAGATGAGGGCAATAGTCCAAATAATGTAAATACTGTATATAGTACCTCATCTCAGAAATAATGACAAACTTGCTTATTCTTTTGTAATGCTTCTTTTGCTAGTCCAATGCGTGTTCGGATCTCGGTGTCGCTTTTTCAAACCTCCATTAGCGCACTTCCAAAACTGAGCCTTTCCTTCCAGTCCCTTACACCTCATTGTTGCAGATTGCGCAGCAACGTGAGATATTATTTTCATGTAAATTTTTTAACTGGCTCAACGTTTCGAGCAAGCACCCTCTGGTCATCATCAGGTGTCCATAGATTGGTTGATGTGGATTATCTCGTTGATTATTGCGAAATATCCTGTGAAATCAATTATTGTTCTTTCATGTTGGAATTTGGTACTCTCACTACCAAGTCCAAGGATTGAACCACTAGATGATACTAAAACATGTATAACCAACTACTGTATCTACTACGCCACCAAAGGACTTTAGTGGTGTATTTTTGGAGACTTTTATATTCAGCGTCATCTATATCAACCAATATGAGAACAAAAGTTCGAAATAATTCTAAGATTATTGAAAATCACTCATCTCAGAAATAAATACAAATTTCGCTCTAATGAGTTTATTTAAGAACATAAGTTTTCATGTTTGTGTTTTTAGCAAGTTGTGGTGCTTAATTTCCTTTCCTCTTATTCTAAATTTGTTCTAACTGATCCATGAACCGATGTATTTGAAGTGTTTGATATCTGGTAAACAGAGCACCGACTGAGTCGTACTCTACCCGAAGACAGATATCTTGAAAATAGTGAACCGGACAGCGAACGGCTGGAACTCTGGATAGTTACCCAAAATATTACCATTGAGACGGGATGTGACACAAGGTCGGATATTCTCGGGCCAAGGGTAAAAATTTGTCCAGCCCCTGCATACATTAGGTTGGGTATAAAGTTTGCCAATTCTTCCTAGCTGAGTCACTGTCCGTAATCAAACTCTTCCCGAAGACACAAAGCTTTACTGACCGTTTCGATTTCAAGCTGAACTCTGGGTATTTAACAAGTCCTCTCCACGTATGGCCCAGTTGAACGTGGGGTTTCAATGCTCGTATAATCCGGCAAAAATTCACCAACACCGGCAAAAGCTGATTCGGTTTCATGCCTATTTTCCCATACCAGATTCTGCCTGTTGACATAACCCCATATGAGTCCCTTTCCACACAAAGACAGTGTCTTTGAGATGCTCGAGTTTGCATGGAACTTTGGGTATTTTCCCCGAGTCCACCTACTGAGACAGGCTATGACAAATGGTAGGGCTTTATGTGGGAAACCCGAAGGCGGACAGTCGGGCCAAAGACCAAAATTTAGCCAGCCCCAGCACATGCCTTATCGGGTACTAAGCCTGTTTTTTCATATAAGTCTATTCTCAACTGAGTCGAATTCTGCCCGAAGACAGAGAACTTGTCTGACAGTTCGGTGTATTAGGATTGAGCGTTATTTATATACTCCCAAGAATTATTTCGTGATTCTGCACTCACTTTTTCATTACTTGCTTTTTTTCAAAGCAATCTTAAAAGTATCCGCAAACCGTTCAGTTTGTCTATTTGTTCATGGGTGATACGACGGGGTAGTAATATGTTCGATCAATAAGATTTTACAAAAAACCTTCGAAGTCGTAAATATTGAATTTTGTACCGTTTTGGTATCTGGAATGCCATATCTTGCAAACAGTTCGTGTAAAAAATTCACTGTCACTGAAGAAGTTGGAATTTTGCACTAACAAATTTCAGGCTATTTAGTAAAGCTATCCACTACCACAAGATAATTTGATCCGTTCACTAAACCCGAAATGTGCAGACTTGACCACGTAGTATCTGTTTTTGGCCAAGGTTATAATTTCGAAGTAGGTGATTTTGCTGCTAGGGAAACAATCATAGAACCATACATAGCTTATCTTAAGAGATTTCATCCTTGAAATTCCAGACATTACTTTTTTTAATATGATATTACTACACTTTGTGCAAACAATTATACTCTGTCATATAGCGACTAAGCTTGAAATTCCTTCTAAGAATCATCTATCTCTTATTTTCTTTCAGTTGTTTTTTTTTTAATAAACATGCCTTGTTCTGCTTTTATTTATTTAATCCTGAGTAATTGGTAATTCGCGTATTACAGTGTATAATATCTGTTTAATTTTTATTTAATTCTAATGATGTTTTCGAACAAAAAAGAAATGGTAATAGGTGTTTTTGGTCTGTTTGTAAACGAAAACTTCTTCAGTGTATAAATTTGTGATTTTATTTTCGCTACAAATATTAACGCCTCTTTTTCGATCTGGCTGTACTTTTCTGTCGGTAGTAGCGAACGCGAAGCTTTTACGGCGGATTTCGTGTTACCGTTATCAACTTTATGTAGAATTACAACTTCTATCTTATAGTCACTAGCATATGAAGCCAATACGATTTCTACCTTCGAATCGTAATGCATTAATGATGAGTCTGACGTTAGCATTTTCTTCCTTTCTTCAAACGCGTTTTGGCACTTTTCAGTCCAGTGACACAGCTTTCATGCATTTTTTTTCAGTTGAGCTCTCAAATTCTGCATAGTAGGTGTGTAGATTTGATAATAATTTGTTAATCTTAGAAATGCTTGTAGCCTAGTAACGTTTATTGGAGAAGGCATCGTCTTAATTGCACTTGCTTTCGACTGATCTAGTTGACAACCGTTTTTGTCAATAATTTGTCCCAGGTACTTGATTTTAGTCAACAACAATTTTCCTCATTGAGATTGGACCCTTACTTTCGTTTTTTTTTTTCAGAAATCATTTAACATGCTAGATATGTTGTTTCTCAGAAAAAAACTATTAATCAATATATCATCCAGATAAGTAATTTCGAAATCACAAGTATAATTTTTATAGCTTATTGAAATATGGCTACTTTTATCCCCAAAAGATATTTGTTGAACTTATTGTTATAGTGAGACACACCCATTCCTCAGATAATGGACTCTCCCTCTGTTATGGTGAAACACACACATTCCTCAGATAATGGACTCTCCCTCTGTTATGGTGAAACACACCCATTCCTCAGATAATGGACTCTCCTTCTGTTATGGCGAAACACACCCATTCCTCAGATAATGGACTCTCCCTCTGTTATGGCGAAACACACCCATTCCTCAGATAATGGACTCTCCCTCTGTTATGGTGAAACACGCCTATTCCTCAGATAATGGACTCTCCCTCTGTTATGGTGAAACACACCCATTCCTCAGATAATGGACTCTCCCTCCTATATTAATAAGAGTTAACAGGACGTTAACTCGAGAAGTTCTTGGGCAGTTCTTAGAAGTTCTAGAGGGTTCTTTAGAGTTCTATTGGAGTTCAGTAGAACTACTAGGCAGTTGATATTAGTCGGCAGTTAGCTGAATACTAAGGAGTCAGCTTACAGTGGAAGATTACCAAGTTCCTAACATTTAGGGTGCGTTAAGTCGATTAGCAACCGACATAGCACGGTTATAACTTTCAGCGCAAAAACTACTCCACAACACTTATAAAGTTTCTTGTACGTATTTGTCGTTATTAACTCTAAACATTCTTCTTCAACTTGCATTTGTAAATACGCCTCAGAAAGACTTAGCATGGAAAAATTTTCCGCCGTTTGTTTTGCCAAAATTTCATTGGGACTTGGTAATGGGTAATCAAGAGATTCTAAACATTTGTTTAAACCTGTCGAAAAATCGGCACAAATACAAATTCTATTTATTTTATGTTTTTTACATACACAACTAGAGCTGCCCATTTCAAATTGTTAGTTTTGTCGATGACATCCATTTGTTCAGGCTTACGGCCATATCACGTTGAATACACCGGTTCTCGCACGATCACCGAAGTTAAGCAACGTTGAGCCTGGTCAGTATTTAGATGGGTGACCTCTTGGGAATACCAGGTGCTGTAGCATTTAGTGACGGATGTGCGTTGTGGTGCAGTGGATATCAACCCGGAAAGAGAAATCGGCGAGCCGAGTTCGAATTCCAGTTGAATACCCTGCATTTACTTGAGCACTGGTACCTTTGGGAAAGGTATTAATCCGTCCTTTCCCTCCAGTTATGGGTTAAATAACAAGGGTAGGACTTGGGGACTCTGCCCTTGAAAACAAATCTCAATGAATCTTGATACTCGAAAGAAAAAAGTATTACTAGACACAAAACTTATATAAAAAACAACAACAATAAATTGTTGAAAGAAAAAGGTATTACCAGCAATAAATAAATAAAATTTAGTTAGCAATAAATGACCCGCCGAGGTTGATATGCCATAAAACAAAACAATCAACCAACAACCATTTTTTCAAGTCTGTCAAATTCTTCGTTGATTTGATCCAATGCTGCGAAAGGTAGACTAGGTTTTGGTTTAAATCTTTTTACACTTTAAATTTTCATTTTGGTTCACAGACCCAGCCCATTCGACAGAACATCCAATAAACAGTTTTTTCAACTCTTTAAATTTTCACGTTGTTATTTTTTTTTTAAATGGTCACTTGCCCACTTATCTTTTTGCAATAAATATTAATAGGTAACTCGGATAATTCCATCCAATCAGTATCGAATATGTTTGTAGTATTTTTAACACATGACCCTTAGATTTTACGCACTTGTTACGAAATGAAATATTGCAAGTCATTTCACCAATAACAAATTTCTCACCAACACGCCACTTTCGATTTTCCAAGTTCTTTTTAATATAGGTTTTCGATTTGCTTTCCATGTGACTTTATCGATTATTGTGATATCACTACCAGTGTATAGTGAAATTTTGACATCCACATTATTCATTTTCACAAATTTACTTTGTTGACTTGTTCAAAAGCTGAGAATAGTACACTACATTTTGGTTTAAATACTAGTATATTTCCCATTTTTCACTTAAAATTTTGCTTTGACTTTGAAACACTAACCCAACTCATCCAACAGAACATCAAGAAAACCTTTTTTTTAATTCTCTCTTTAAATTTTTACATTAGTTTTTAATCCAGTCACTCAAATAATTCCATCCAGTTAGTACCGAATAAGTTTGCAGTATTTTTTAAACACATAAGCCTTAGTTTTAACATTTGTTACAAAATAAAATGTTGTCAGTTTCACCAATAACAAATAATTTCTCACCCAACACACCACATGCAATTTTCAAAGTTCTTTTTAATAAAAGTTTTCCATTTGGCTTCGTTGATTATTGTGATATCATTACCAGTGTCTAGTTGCATTTTTACATCCACATTATTAATTTTCACATGCATAAATTTTCTTCGGTTTTCTGTAATTATTTATTCCATCTCAGTGGAAAAATTTCTATCAAATTTTTTTCTGTAAGAACTTTTCCTTTTTCAGTTTTACAGTGTGACTTTTTATGTCCTACTTTTTCAGACTTGTAGCACTTTGAATTTTTAAAGGGATAGTTATCTCCGGGATGTAATCTTTCACATCTGAAACATAGATTATTTTTTTATTTTTTAGCATTTTTTCTTTGGTTTGTATATATGCGCATTCTTTTTCTTCAATTTCCTCGGTATCGCGTCTCAAATTTAGGATTCTCTGACATTCATCTGATTTTCTGTAGAGTTTGTTTTTGATTCTCTTCTAGTTTCTTTAGAATTCTACCACGTATTTATACGTCTTTTTTCGCCATTAAACCTTGAATGAAAATTAATTCTTTAAACATATCCGGTGTCAGTTTGTTTAATTTGAATTTTTTCACACTTCTTGTTAACAATTCCAGCTTTGCGAAAGAATCTTTGTTTTCTTTTTTCGTCAAATTCATACACTTCAAACGAATATTGAATAACGAATATTTTTCGCTAAAAACTTTAGTCGGAATATTTGCCGTTTCTTTAAATCAAATTTCTCCTAGATTTCTCGCTAGTACAAAATTACAGTATGTTTTATGTTCTGCTGGTGATAACTTTCTCAACAAAAGTCTTGTTTTTTTATCGTCTTCCCAGTCGCTGTATTTTTCTCTGTAAATTAACTCGCATTTTCTAAAATAAGCAGAACATGTAATTCCTTAATTTTAATTGTATGTGAATTCACTTATGGCATTTGCCACTGCTTCAGGAGTGAAAGAAATTGAAGAATTTTCTGTTTACTTCTAAATTATTTCAAATACCTTTTGTTGTCTAGAGTTCTAACAAATGTTGTTGTTGTTGTTGTATATCTTTACCAATAATTCTTCCATATATAAAGAATACCTGTTTTTATTTTTTGATGCACAGCAAAGAAAAAAATAACGTCAACGTGGTTCTAATTATTGTTATGAGCACCGAAGCAAAACGATATTTTTTCCTACTCCGTATAAATTTCGATTCCATGTTGCCACTGCTATAACTCGCTACCAGCGGTTATAATAGTATGTCTCGACTGACCTTAATGTTACTCTAACGAACACTCTATCAGAACTCTCTCAAGACACTTTCGGAATTCTTATTCTAAACAATGTTTGAGCCATTTTGTCTAGTTCATCTCTGTTACCGGGGTGTCTTTTTTACTCCACAACAATACCCTCCCCAGCTATGGGTTAAATAGTAACTTGTATCTTGAAAAATCATTGTTAATCTAAAAAGAAATTGAATGCAATATTTACTCGCCAATAATTAAGTAACCCACAAAGAGTTGATAAACTTTAAAAAAACAAATGCAGGCATACCTCACCTTACGTCGGTAATTTGTTACAGGAGAGTCGACTTATGAATTTTGATACTCGAAAAGAAAAAAAGTATTTCCATATCATTGGGATTTGTTTTTAAGGGCAGGGTCCCAAAGTCCTACCCTGTTATTTAACCCATAACTGGAGGGAAGGGACCGATTAATACCTTTCCCAAGGATATCAGTGCTTAAGTGAATGCATGGTATTCAACTGGAATTCGAACTCTGCACACCGATTTCTCTTTTCCGAGCCGATATCCACCTGCACCACAATGCACATCCGTCACTAAATGCTTACAGGACCTGGTATTCCCAAGCGTTCACCCATCTAAGTACATGACCAGGCTCAACGTTGCTTAACTTTGGTTATCGAGCGAGAACCGGTGTATTCAGCGTTATATGGCCGTAAGCCGTGGTCAATAAGAAACTATAAGCTTGCAAAGAAGTAAATATTAGTTTTTAATATAGTACAGAAAAAGTGATCTAAATTTACGAATACATGTACGTACATACTTTTAAATGTAGATGCTTACAATTTGGTGATCTTTACAGTACATCGCCGACTTTTTATTTGTGAATGTGGTTTGCTGTAAGACGTTATAATATAGAGTGATTTTGTAAGGTTTAATATTACAAAATCATTCTATATTTAACAATACAGTTAAAATTATTTTACTATAGTAGAAATTAAACTAATTTATGTTAAATTTACCAATATTTACATTCAGTTTGTTCATTTACATCGAGAACGTAGATGGCTGTCGATCGTTAGTTTGAACAGCTGATTCAATACCCTCCCCAGCTATGGGCTAAATAGTTCTTGTATCTTGAAAAATCATAGTTAATCTAAAAAAATGTGAATGCAATATTTACTCGCCAATAATTAAGTAACCCACAAAGAGTTGATAAAATTAAAAAAAACAAATGCAGGCATACCTCACCTTACGTCGTTAATTTGTTCCAGGAGAGTCGACTTAAGTCGAAAAACAACTTAGGTCGAATTTATTTGTCTCCGAATGTATTTGTCACTAGGCTAAACCACAAATAATCATTTTCAGTTCTGTATTTTATTTATAAATGCATTTTTAATAATATATGGTCAATAAGACTTTCTTTCTTTTTTTTTTTTCTATGGCATATCAACACCTTGCCGGGTCATTTACTGCCAACTAAATTTTATTTATTTATTGCTGGTAATATCTTTTCTTTCGACAATTTATTGTTGTTGTTTTTTATAAGTTTTGTGTCTAGTGTCATACATTTACAGTAAATGTTAATATCATTTACTGTAAATGTATGACACCACCACCCTCGGTCTTAGGGTGTATGTTACGTTCGTTAACTGGCCGTAAGTTAGTCGCACCTGAGTGTGCAAGACTGATGTTTTCAACAGATAGCACAGGTGCACCTAACCTTTCGTCAGTAACTCATTCCAGAAGAAGCGACTTAGTCGAATTTAATAGTTTCCGAATTTACTAGGCTAAACTACAAATAACCAATTTCCCGTTCTGTATTTTATTTATAAATTCATTTTTAATTAGACATTGTCAATAAGGATCTATTTTAAGATTACAAACAAATAAATTTTAGGTTTTAATACAGTACAGAAAAAAGTAATTTAAATTTACCAATATACGTTGGTTGTTTTGTTTTTATGGTAAATCAACCTCGTCGGGTCATTTATTGCCAACTAAACTTTATTTATTTATTTATTGCTGGTAATATCTTTTTCTTTCAACAAAAATTTATTGATGTTTTTTATATAGGTTTTTGTGTCTAGTAATACATTTTCTTTTCGAATATCAAGATTCATTGGGATTTGTTTTTAAGGGCAGAGTCCTCAAGTCCTACCCTTGTTATTTAACCCATAACTAGAGGGAAGGGACGGATTAGTTTCCCAAGGGTACCAGTGCTTAAGTGAATGCAGGGTATTCAACTGGTATTCGAACTCGGCTCACCGATTTCTCTTTCCGAGCCGATATCCACTACACCACAACGCACATCCGTCATTAAACGCTTACAGTACCTGATAATCCCAAGCGGTCACCCATTTAAGTACTGACCAGGCTGAACGTTGCTTAACTTCGGTGATTGAACGAGAACCGGTGTATTCAACGTGATAGGCCGTAAGCCCACGAATATATGTACTTGTAAATGAAGATGTCTGCTATTTGGAGATTTTTACACTACATCTTTACAATACATCTCGGACTCTCTATTTGTGATTTTGGTTTGTTCTAAGACATTATAAAATGAATCTGGTTTGTTCTAAGACATTATAAAATGAATCTGGTTTGTTCTAAGACATTATAAAATGAATGTGGTTTGTTCTAAGACATTATAAAATGAATCTGGTTTGTTCTAAGACATTATAAAATGAATCTGGTTTGTTCTAAGACATTATAAAATGAATGTGGTTTGCTCTAAGACATTATAAAATGAATGTGGTTTGCTCTAAGACATTATAAAATGAATGTGGTTTGCTCTAAGACATTATAAAATGAATGTGGTTTGTTCTAAGACATTATAAAATGAATGTGGTTTGTTCTAAGACATTATAAAATGAATGTGGTTTGCTCTAAGACATTATAAAATGAATGTGGTTTGCTCTAAGACATTATAAAATGAATGTGGTTTGTTCTAAGACATTATAAAATGAATGTGGTTTGTTCTAAGACATTATAAAATGAATGTGGTTTGCTCTAAGACATTATAAAATGAATGTGGTTTGTTCTAAGACATTATAAAATGAATGTGGTTTGTTCTAAGACATTATAAAATGAATCTGGTTTGTTCTAAGACATTATAAAATGAATGTGGTTTGCTCTAAGACATTATAAAATGAATGTGGTTTGCTCTAAGACATTATAAAATGAATGTGGTTTGTTCTAAGACATTATAAAATGAATGTGGTTTGTTCTAAGACATTATAAAATGAATGTGGTTTGCTCTAAGACATTATAAAATAAAAAGATTTTGTAAAGTTAAATAAAAAATACAGTTATTAAAATTATTTTACTATAGTAGAAAATAAACTAATTTTTGTTAAATTTACCAATATTTACATTCAGTTTGTTTATTTACATCGCGGACGTAGACGGCTGTGGATTCTCAGTATCAACAGCTGATTCTGGCTGTTGTTGACGTTCGATACGTTTTTTAATAGGAAACTCGTACAGTAAAATGATTTTACGTGCTCTTAACTTTTTTCTGGTGATATTACGATTCCAATATTTGTGGCGGACAGACGTAAAGTCGAATAAAATGACTTAAACTTGATTTTTATTTTTCCATATATTTTTTTTTTGATAAACGACGTATAATCGAGAAAGACTTCACTCAAAATGACGTAACCCAAGGTATACCTAAATATTATTAAAATATAAAAAAGTAAAAAAAACAAACAAACAAAAAAACAACTATGGTGCCCTATTTATAAGGAACGGACTCTCCCTCCGTCAATAAATACTACCAGCGTGACTTACGGAGACGCAGCTGGAAGGCAGTCGAGAGGCAGTCGAGACGCAGGGTAACTAGACAGTTCGGACGTACACTTTTATTTCCTGACTACTAACACTCTTACTTTGTATATATGTTCTGTTATTCTAATACACTAGTTGAAAAACCTTTTTTTTCCGTGTCTTTCTTCTTGGCCCTAACAGGTGTTACGTGTTACGTGTAATAAAAGGAAAAAAAAAAATGATTGACCAAAACTCAGAGTTAAATCACATACAAATATTTAATTTACGATAAACACAAAATAATATATATACAAAATTTACAATTTGTTGCATTCAAAACAGAAACATAGAGTACTGGCAGGCGAAGTATTACACAGGGGAAGGAAGGTGTCAAATATCTTTACCCAATTTAGATAGCAAAGAAGTTTAAGTGCTATACTTTTTGGAAATCCTCAAATTTGTATATAAAGAATAATTGTTAGTTTCATCAATTAAAGAGTCAAAATATATAGTTCCATGAGGTTCTCTTTCAGGTTTTAGTTGGTCGGCAACTTTTTTTAGAGTTTTTTTCGGCTGGATGCACAGATCCACGAATCGGTACAGAGTTGATAATATCAGCAAATCCTGTTAACAACTGACTACTCTCTTCCCAGAACTTATTTTTATAGGGGCTAACACCTAATTTGTATATTCTAGAATCCTTTAGAATTCTGTAGGTTTTACTCGAATTTTCTCGGACATTCTAGCATTTTCCAAACGTTCTATTTCTAATTTCTTTATTTTTACGACTACTTCATGAATTAAAACTTTTTTGTAATAACAAGTAGGACTCAACAGAATCCCTCACTACAACTTTTTAGACATTATTAATATTATTTTTATATGTAAATGCATCCTCGTAACACAGGCCACAACAATTTTTAATCGGGAATTCTTTTTTATATATTTTTATCGATGAAGTATTCCGGATTACGAATTTGAAAAAAAAAAAAAATACAATTTCAAATATTACAACGACAAAAATTTAACAGGTCTAGAGCTCTTCGATAAAGTCCAAAGAAGAATCTGCAATATTACTGGTCCTGATCTGGGGCCTCGGCCTCAGTAATTTTTCCACTGCCATAAAGTTGCCTCCCTCTGACTTTTCTATAAATGATTTCATGGTCATTGTTCGGATGAGTTCTTCGTTATAATATCTAAACGATATAAATATAATCGCGGTATTTCCAGGATATGCGTTGTGGTGCAGTAGATATCGACTCGGAATGAGAAATCAGAGAGCCGAGTTCGAATTCCAGTTGAATTTATTGCATTCACTTACGCACAAATAGCTTTGGAAATAGTATTAATCAGTTCATCCCTCCAGCTATGGGTCAAATAATAGGACAGATTGGGTTCTATAGCCTTGGTCGGCAACCAGTCTACCGCAGAAAGTAATGGCAAAATCTTCTGCCCAGTCAGTCATGTCTCTTTCGAGACATGATCGCCCAAGCGTGTATCACGTATTGCACTTAACTGACTGACTGAATATAATAGTTGAAATCACAATTAAGGCCTCTACTGATCGTAAAGAGGAGGATCGGTTTTCTATTGTAATGAAATAATAAACTGATCCCCCACTATTTACTACGTAATAATATAATATATCTCTTCTCCCTTTAGCTATGAGTCAAATAACAGGACAGATTAGGGTTCTATAGCCTTGGTTGGCAACCAGTCTACCACAGAAAGTAATGGCAACCTACTGCGGGATAATCTTCTGTCCAGTCAGTCATGTTTCTTTCGAGACATGATCGCCCAAGCGTGTATCACGTATGGTACTTAACTGACTGACTGATAAGTCTCATCGATATACAATTGACTTGGCTAGATTTCATGTTTATTTTTTTTCGCCACCAGAGTGTAAGTGGAACTCTCTTTTGGTTTCATATTTCACAAATTTAAATGAAACATCAATCGCTATCTATTGATAGCCTGATTACTCTTCTTCTGTACTAGCTCCTTAATGGCGTTTTTGTTTTCAAATTCTTTCGTATCCCGTAACCATTTAGTTTTAATGTCTTCAGTCAGTTAAGTGCCATACGTGATACACGCTTGGACGATCATGTCTCGAAAGAGACATGACTGACTGGGCAAATGATTATTATAGGTTTCCTTTGCTTTCTGCCATAGACTGGTTGCCAGCCAAGGCTATAGAACCAAGTCTGTCCTGTTATTTAACCCATAACTGGAGGGAAGAGACGGATGAGTACCATTCCCAAGGGTATTTGCGCGTAAGTAAATGCAATGAATTCAACTGGAATTCGAACTCGGCTCTCCGATTTGTCTTTCCGAGCCGATATCCACTGCACCACAACACACGTTTAATGTCTTAATTTGTTTAAAAAGTGTTTGATGTTCATAACGTCATTTTCGTAAAGAGAGTAAAACCCCCCCTCCACATTATTAAACATCTAACCTCATGCATCAAATAGTTTCCTATACGCCTGCTACCTTAGGGTGAGTGCTTATTATAAGTGAATTCAACTAGGCTACCTTTAATCAATGACAAAAACTCATATACGTCTGGCTTTTTTATGAAAAGTATTTTGTTTTTGTTTTCTGGGGTTGTTTATATATATATATATATGTAAATATATATATTACGGTCATGTCACGTATTACGGTCATGACATATAATATATATATATATATATATATATATATTACGGTCATGTCACGTATTACGGTCATGTCATATAATATATATATATATATATATATATTACGGTCATGTCACGTTAGATGGGTGACAGCTTCGGAATACCAGGTGCCGTAAGCCTTTATTGGCGGATGTGTGGTGCGGTGGATGTCGGCTTGGAAAGGGAAATCGGTGAGCCGAGTTCCAATTCCAGTTGAACACTCTGTATTCACTTGCGTACTGGTACCCTTGGGAACGGTATTAATCCGTCTCTTACCTCCAGTTATGGGTTAAATAACTGAGGTCTGCTGTTCATTCGATCTGTGACTGACTTCTGTACCGATTGTTTGTTATCAGCAGTTCCATAAAGTGTGAATGGTGCTACACAATCCTTCACCACTCTAATCAATTCTCTGTGTGGCAGTCTAACTAAGTTAGACACTCATACGTCTAAATCGACGGGAGAGTCTATATATATATATATTAGTGTAGGAACAAATGTGTACAGTGCACAGTTCGTAGCATTTACTTTTTAAAAGTGTTCATTACAAAATAGAGCAAAATATTATTATAAGTAGTTATAAAAAAATATTTTTAAAAAAAATTACATCCCCTGAAAAAGTACAATTAATAGTACCGCAATTTGTAAAATTGTACGTCCCGGCCGTCTTCAGGTGCCAGAATTTTCGAACCGAACACTTTATTACAAACACTAGGGTATATGAACTTCATTTCTTGCCTAGAGCCTCATATGGAAGTCATGAGTTATCTCCCTCTAATCCTGTAAGTTACTTGTTCACCACTGCTGTAGCCTGGTATTGAACTGCACAACGCTTTGGATCGAGTCACAAGAACTAACGTCTATATCCACTGAGCCATGTGTCCGAATAATATATATATATATATAGTCATCCGCACACAGATCTGATTCGCTGCATAAGGTTGAAGACTGCGTTCGAGCTTGAAACTAACTGTCGTCACTCGGTGCCGACCTCAGCGTCTGCTTGTATACTTACCTCTTTTTCACGCCTGATATTTACCCATAAATATTGCATATTTGAAAATCTTATTTTGATGATATATTGGCAAAAAATGCATGAAAAACTGCAAAAGTTTCCTCATGAGGCTAAATTCGTTATGCTGATGCAACTGCACATGCGCCTGAACAAGGACTGACGGGATAACTTTTTCTCCCTTTATCATACATTTTTCGCCAATAATGTTCTTGATATATAAAAAGATATATATGATCTCGTTATCTCATATATATATATATATCTATATATATATGGATGACTATATATGGATGATATATATATATATATATATATATATATATATATATATATATAAGACAGAAAGCAGTGTTATATATATATATATATATAT
This sequence comes from Ascarosepion bandense, assembly GCA_037127315.1. NCBI lineage: Eukaryota > Metazoa > Mollusca > Cephalopoda > Sepiida > Sepiidae > Ascarosepion > Ascarosepion bandense. The sequence goes on along the minus strand of JBBBDQ010001297.1, from coordinate 1,228,368 downwards.
ATATATATATATGTGACAGAAAGCAGTGTTATATATATATATATATATATATATATATATATGGGAGAATATTATTATTTAGATTTTTGTATAACAGAACAATGTCAGGAAAATTCATCATAAAGTTTTAAAAATGTTTAAATTCATAATTGAATATTATTTTATTTTAATTGGACATTATTTTATTAGCACCAGCATCCAATATGTGATATCAGATATATATATATATATATATATATATATATATATATTTGTGTGTGTGTGTGTGCGTGCGTATGTGTGTGTGCGTGTGCGTGTGTGTATGTGTGTGTGAGTTGAACATATGGATTAAAATCCTACAACATAATAGAATAAGTAAATGAAGGTTTATTAATGTTTCGATTTAAACTGTATCCGGGAATTGTTTTTTCTTTATGTATATACGATTGATTTTATCTAAATATTTATTTCATCTGACGACTTTAATGTTTTTATGTTCTATACTCACTATTATTCTGATATACACTTTTATCATATTTTTCAATAATCAAATATTGAGAATTACTAAAAAAAAACAACAAACTAATAAGTAATATTTGTCTGACAAGTGACAATCTTTTTCGTTGTGACTTTTAGAGAATTTTCATAGGGAAAACTTTTCATAGGAAAAACTTTTCATAGGAAACTTTTATGTGGCGTTTCTGTCATAAAAAAACAAGAAACAAAAACAAGAAAAACAAAACAAAAAACAAAAAACAAAGCGAAAACATTAACAACACGTTATTGTCTTGACAATGAATTAAAAAAAAACGTTTGTCACTCAATATTTCACATGTCGATTGAAAGAACTTTGCAGGGAAATTTCTTTTTTTTTTTTTTTTTAATCATATCACTCCGAGCAAGGCTGTAACACCACTGATGTGCAGGGGGCTACGTAACAGTGAAAAGATTGGAAAAGAGAAAGCCAGAAACCACATCCTAAACAGGGAACAAGGGATGAGCCTCTTAACCTGTTCAATAGACGTGGGTGGAGTGTGAACCGGGCGATTAAAACTAAGCAAAATGATGTCTTTCAAAAACTAAGCAAAATGATGTCTTTCAAAAACTAAGCAAATTGATGCCTTTCAAAAACTAAGCAAAATTGATGTCTTTTAAAACTAAGCAAAATGATGTATTTTAAAAACCAAGCAAAATGATGTCTTTCAAAAACTAAGCAAAATCATGTCTTTCAAAAACTAAGCAAATTGATGTCTCTCAGAAACAAAGCAAATTGTTAAGAGATACGGAAATATCATTAGAAACAAATAAAAGAGTGTTGAACTGCAATGTAATAACTAATCTCCGAAATAGCAATAAATACTGCACACACTCTTCAAGGATGAAGAAGAAACTTGAAGTGACACAGACGTAATTCTACAGACAAATACTAAGAATAATACGGACAGAACATGTGATAAGTGAGAAAGCTTTGAGGTAAATAGAAATTAAGAGACTTTATTTTTATCAGGTATTTCTTTCTTTGAAGAAGCAACACACACACACACACACACACACACACACACACACACACACATATATATATATATATATATATATATATATATATCCGCAGACAGTCCTGTCTCGCTGTATCTCAGCTCATCAATACGGTTAGACATCCGATTCTACTTCTAAGCTGTACGCGCTCAGTGGAGGAAAGCAGATGTTAACGTGTTATATACAAAATAAGAAAACACGCCAGTAGCCGAGAGTTATTTATTTATTGGTGAATGAATGGATTATATATATATATATATATATATGTTCAAATAAAACTCCGAAAATTACATGCTGAATGCCATTTTCGATTATATATATATATATAAATGTAAACTTGTCGTTATACTCGTTTCGAAAAACCCTCCGAGTATATACGCGGAAGGGAGAAATGGTAATAAAAAAAGAACGAGCTAAGCACCCGAACGTCAGTCAACGTACGTAGCTCAAAGAAAAAAATCCGAGACGAGTAACCTAAAACAAAAAGCACTCAATAAGTCAACTTTCCCTGAAGATCCAATCTCGTAAAACCTTGCTAGGTTCGTTGGCTCTGCAGGTTAGTTATTTACTTATATATATAAGTAGATAACTACAGCATATATATATATATATAATAATAATAATAATAATAATAATAATAATAATAATACTTTGTATTGAGCACTTTTTTAAAAATAGTGTTTCTTTGGATGGGGAATATTATTCCACCCATACTTGGTTATATATATATATATATATATATATATATATATATATATATATATATATTATAATATATATATATATATCAGTATATAACTGTAGTATATATATATATATATATATATATATTAGTAAATAACTATACTATATATATATATATAAGTAAATAACTATAGTATATATATAAGTAAATAACTATACTATATATATATATATATATATATATATATATAGTATATATATATATATATATATATATATAAATAAATAACTATAGTATATATGTATATATATATAAGTAAATAACTATTGTATATATATATAAGTAAATAACTATAGTATATATATATATAAGTCAATAACTATATATATATATATATATATAAGTAAATAACTTTATATATATATATAACTATAGTATATATATATATGTATAAGTAAATAACTATAGTATATATATATATATATATATATTATAGTATATATATATATATAAAGTAAATAACTATAGTATATTTATATATATAACTATAGTATATATATATATATATATATATATATATATATATAGTAAATAACGATAGTATATATCAGATGACCTGTGTTATCCTCAAGTTTCCACTTTTCCATTTGCTCACGCTCTATCGCTTATATTGAGTAAAGTTGGAACATAAATATTGCATACTTCAAAACTCTTTTGAACAATGAAATGAATGTTTGATTAAATGTACCCGTTATTTTAGCAGGTACCTCAACTCAAATAATACGTGCATCCATAATATATAAAACGAATAAAAAAAAGATTGATTTTTCTTTTTTATTGTTTACTAACCTTTTGCATGTTATTTTAAGCTATAAATTATTTTTAGGTGGTGAGAAATTTTTTGGAGAGAACAACGATCCTTACTAATTAACCAGCAGCTGGGGAGAGGGATAATTAATCAACATATATATATATATATATATATAAGGGTATTTGCGCGTAAGTGAATATAACAATGTTTTGAACTGGTTTTGAAACTCAAATCTTTTATTTCCAAATCTGAGCTTTTATCAATTACACCACCACACTGACGTTGCTTCACTTCAAGAACCGATGTTTCAATTACTTAGTTTTTGGTCATAATAAAATTAGACCAGAACACAGTTGTATTAAAAAGTATCCAATACAATTATATTGTAGAACTATTGAATATTTTTCATTTGGAAACCAGTTATTTTGCGACCTAGGTTTCTACCATGTGGTCTCTTCGGGCGATTTGCAAAAACTGATTTTACCGTTTACCGTTTTTTCAAGAACGCTCAAAATATGTAGACATGTAGACTGTGAGCAAAATATGTAGACTGTGCCAGGAAGAAAAATTAGCGATTATGCTATGCCCAAACCAAAAATGAAAGAACACAAATTATGTGTCAGTCAGTTAGGTAAGTGCCATACGTGAAACACGCTTGGGCAATCATGTCTCTAAAGAGACATGACTGACTGGGCAGAAGATTATCCCGCATTAGGTTGCCATTGCTTTCTGCAGTAGACTGGTTGCCTGCCAAGGCTATAAAACCCAATCTGTCCTGTTATTTAACCCATAACTGGAAGGAAGAGACGGATTAATACCTTTCCCAAGGGTATTTGCGCGTAAGTGAATGCAAGGACTTCAATGAAGAAAAGAAAAAATAAATAAAAGTCAAGCGTGTATCACGTATGGCAGTTAACTGACTGAATATATATATATATATATATATATATTAGAATATACATTTTTATCTATCAGAACAATGTTAGGAAAATTAATGAGAAAGTTTGAAAAAATTTCGGGTGACGCGTTTTGTCATTTTTCGGACTTAATCGGATGTTTTCGTCAAGATTATCCCGCAGAAAGTAATGGCAATCTACTGCTTAGTCAGTCATGTCTCTTTCGAGACATGATCACCCAAGCGTGTATTACTTATGGCACATAACCGACCGACTGTCCAAAAGTTCTGCAAAAACCGACAGTTTTTGGCTATTCATTTAGCCATCACCAAAGATGAAATTTATTTATCAATTTTTAATTAAAATGCGTGTTTTTTATGTCGCGTCTAAAGTCAAAGTTAAATATAAAATTTCATGGGTTTCATGGGTTTTCACCTGACATTGTTTCATTTCCCGATAATCGTTAATTTGTGAGAGTCATTAATATTCGAGAGAGCCCAGTAAAGTGGATAAAGAACATTATCTCTGTCTCACGAATGTGCTGGCCGGTAAACATAATATGCATTGTTTGAAAAAAAGAAGCGTCTACTCAAAACACGAGTATCCACAAAATAAGTTTTGTAGTAGCAGAAAGTACACACACACACACTCACTCATATATACATGTGTGATTGTGTCTGTGTGCGCGTGTACGTGTGTGTGTGTGTTTGTGTGTATGTGCTTTCTTAAAGGCTACTTACAACGTACAGTAATGAAATTTTTAATAAAGGTAATTTTTGAATATTCTTCATTTGGATAATTTGGATAAAAATAAATTTTTAAATAAAGGTGTCCATAAAGTTGTTCGTGTGCATTAAAAAAAATCATAAAATTATTTGTATCTGCGACAGAAATAATTTTTAAGAAGGATTAGAAAGAAGTAAATCTATATTTTTTAAGATTTTATCGAAATTTTATTTAAGTTTCCACATGTCCTCCATCATTAGCAATACAAAAGGTAATACGATTTTGCAGTTCACTAAAAACATTTTTAAACTGATTTGCAGTAATGCCTGAAATCACATTAGTATCAAGTTCTATATTAAAACCAGGTAGATTAAATTTTATAACATTTTTACAAATTATTTTTATCACAAATACAAATAAAGATATAAATTTTTTAAGTGCACACGGACTTTGTGGACACCATCTATATATATATGCAGTTTCATTAAAAATGACAAACATGATGGGATGGTTAAGTTTTTTTACGTGATTTATCATGTGACCTTATGGCTTTTTCTGTTGAGGACATAAATTATATAAAATTTTGTCATTACACCTTCTCTCTCATTTTTATTGAAACCTGCAAAAAAGAGAGATTGCTGCCTAAATATAATATACATACATACATACATATATATATATATATATATATATATATATATATATATATATATATATATATGAAATGATTTGTTTCAACATTATTTTTGATCGGTACTCGTATTTAAGAAGATATTCTGTTTTTAATCAGACAGTATTATATATATATTTCCACCGGCCTGATTATTCACGACAAACCTCTGTTACAAAAATGTGTGGCATTCGGCAGGATGTATATATATATATATATATATATATATATATATATATATATATATATATATATATATATAAAAGAACCAATGGGTTTTCACTTGACATTGCTTCATTTTCCGACAATCGTTAATTTGTGAGAGTCATTAATATTCGAGAGAGCCCAGTAAAGTGGATAAAGAACATTATCTCTGTCTCACGAATGTGCTGGCCGGTAAACATAATATGCATTGTTTGAAAAAAAGAAGCGTCCACTCAAAACACGAGTATCCACAAAATAAGATTTGTAGTAGCAGAAAGTACACACACACACACACTCACTCATATATATATATATATATATATATATATATATATATATATATCCATCCAAGTGAATAAGAAACGAAGAAAAATTAACAACGTTCAAAACATTATGTGCTAATTTAGGTCATAAAAATGAATTATAATTTATAACTAATCTAAATGACGTGTTGAGTTTTCCTTTATAAATATCATATTGCTCTGGATAACATCCATTGAGCTCTATATATAAATATAATACTTAATAATTTATATTAAATTGACCTTGCTGGATTATCCTCGCCGTTTACGGACTGGACATCTATACCCCCACACACACAAACACACATACACATATAAACATCTATCTATCTATCTATCTATCTATCTATCTATCTATCTATCTATCTATATATATATATATATAAGTCCGACACTCAAAAATATCAACTACGAACCCGCTAACAACATGCTTACTCTGATCGGTGTATAACACATATACACTACTCTACAAACATACATACTACATACATTCTGTTACACGTAAAATATAATACATCCTTAATAATGGCTAAAAGTATAGCTGAAATTGCTCGGATAAACATAAACATAACATTGGGACAATTTTTATACATTTTATGTCCTCAAAAATAAAATAAAAAATAATGAAAAGCTCAAAAGAAAAATTAGTTAAAAAACTTAACCATTATAACTTGTCGATCATTTTTAATGAAACCTGCATAAGAGTGATTGATGCCCAAATATATATTTTTTTTTAATCATATTATCCCGAGCAAGGCGGTAAGGCCACTGGTGTGCAGGGGGTTACGTAAGAGTGAATAGATTTGAAAAGAGAAAGCCGGAAACCGCGTCCTAAACAGGGAACAAGAGATGAGCCCCTACACCTGTTCAATAGACGTGGGTGGAGTGTCAGCCGGGCGATAGTTCAGTCTATCTACGCCAATATACAATATATATTAATATGTATTGATATATATATATATATATATATATATATATATATATATATATATATGTGTGTGTGTGTGTGTGTGTGTGTGTGTGTGTGTGTGTGTATGTGGGTGTATTTGAGTGTGTTTGTGTAAGTATAGATAGATAGATAGATAGATAGATAGATAGATATTTCTGGACAGACTGAGATAGATAGATAGATAGATAGATAGATAGATAGATAGATAGATAGATAGATATTTCTGGACAGACTGAGATAGATAGATAGATAGATAGATAGATAGATAGATAGATAACGGAAGACAGTGTTATGAGAGTTTAATAACTCGAGTGATACTGTATTATGAAGGGCCGTGTATATTATATTCTAATAAACGTGTGTAATATTGTGAGAAAACAATGGGGCTGGTGTTTTTCTCAAGAGAGGCGAGAAGCAATAAGGGGACGAGCAGAGTCATAGAAAATAGAGAGAGGAGGGGACTGACTATACAGATGTGAAGGAGGTTGGTGCTTGTGGAGCCCCACCCACAATCGTTAGATCGGCGCTGGCCATCAAGGAAACCCGCTTTCTGTTAAAAATACATTTAAAAGATGCAGAGAGCGCCAGACACACATAAGGACACACCATCATATAGGACTTGATAAATGTTATCTTAAATTCAGAGATGAGTCATTCTCATTATTCCACAAGTTATTTAAACTGTTTCTTAAATGAATGTTTTTTTTATTTTTTTATCGCGAGGTTTCGACTGCTCAGTTTTTGCGCATTCTTCGGGTTTTTATAAATAATTCTGAAGAGTTTTTTTCATTGTCCAAAAGATGAACTTCAACAATTTTTTCTGTTGGAATATTTAATTAATCAATCTATCTATCTATCTATCTATCTATCTATCTATCTATCTATCTATCTATCTATCTATCTATCTAAGTCTAATCATTATTATATCTATCTATCTATCTATCTATCTATCTATCTATCTATCTATCTATCTATCTATCTAAGTCTAATCATTATTCTTTCTATCTATCTATCTATCTATCTATCTATCTATCTATCTCAGTCAGTTCATTATCTATCTATCTATCTATCTATCTATCTATCTATCTATCTATCTATCTATTTAAAATCAAATACAGGTTAATTAATATATTATAATTACATTCTTAGTGGATCTACCATAAATCAACCAATTTTCCTGCATTCTCTTGACCTCGAGTTGAACACAAAAAAAGATACGCACGCACGCACGCACGCACACATCTATCTATCTATCTATCTATCTATCTATCTATCTATCTATCTATCTATCTGTACATTTAAATTTGTTTGAACATCATTTTTAATGGATACCCGTTTTGAATCGATAGTCTCTTTGTTCTATAATTAAACAGTACATTTTTAATATCCACCGGCCTGTACTGTTTAATTAGAGAAAAAAACACACTATCCATTCAAATATGAGTAACCACTAAACATAATGTTCAAAAAAATAAATTTAAATATATATGTTGGTTAATACCGATTTCATAAGTTTCCTTTAAATTTCACACATGTATGTACATATATATATATATGTGTGTGTGTGTGTGTGTGTGTGTGTGTGTGTGTGTGTGTGTGTGTGTGTGTGTTTCTTATGACTAAAAACGTTAGTTTTAGTGGGTGTATGTGTTTGAGTTACAATCTCTATTTTTCTAAACAGTGAAATTAATAGCAACCAATCTAAATAGAAGGACGCTTGTCATTAATTTCACTGTTTAATAAAATTAAATTTGAAAAATCAAGTAGTAACTTAAATACATGTACCCATTAAAAATAAGTTTATTGTAATAACAAATAATGGTTAAAAAAAAACTTAAATAATTATACATATGAATACGTCGGTGGGTGTATGCGCAGGCGTGTTCACCGGTGTGTGCGTGCGTGCGTGCGTGCGTGCGTGCGTGCGTGCGTGCGTGCGTGCGTGCGTGCGTGCGAGGGTACCTTCTTAGAAAACTTTTAAAAACCTAACTCTATTTTTTTTTTACTTTTTACTTGTGTTTATAAATACGTATTGAAAAAAAAATTCTTATATTTGTTTTGATAAATTCACACACACACACACACACACACACACACACACACACATATATATATATATGAATGTAATTTTATTTAAAATTAATTTAGTTTAAATAAAAAACAAATTTAATTATATTACGGTTTACGATCTACGTTGTATTGAGCACTTTTTAAAAAGTAAATGCCGGAGAACACTAGATTTTAAACCTGTTGGTTCTCTTCAGCTGGATAGTCATCCGCAGACATATATATATATATATATAATTTAAAAATTTTAAAAATTGCGCGTTCAAAAATTCCCTGCCACGTTTTTGATACAAATGTGCACTGGTCTAACCCTAATGTGACCAAAAACTAAAGATTAAACAATCAATATAATATATATATATATATATATATATATATATATATATATAAGGATTACTTAAATGAAGAGAAGAAATACATTGAAAACACACACACACACACACACACACATACACACACACACACACACACACATATATATATATATATATATATATATATATATATATATATTATGTAAATCAATAATACAATAAAACGTAAGATTGCTAGAATTTAATATATTTTAAGGAAAGTAGAAGTATTCTTGGTAGAGAACTCGGGTAACATTAATTAATTTTAATAAAAGTTCTTTCGACCGAATGTAAAGTTTCGTGTACACATCACACATCATGACCGAGGGTCGTTAATTCTATTCCGTTGTTTTTCTTAAGAAAATTATCAAAATATTATCAAATTATTCAATAAATTCATCAGGCGATGCGTCTGTGAAACTTTGAAGGCAGTCAAATGTCGATTAAACTTATTAATCTATTGTCGATATATGAAGACAGTTTCCTCATTCAAAAAATTAAAATTTCATTGCATAATTGTAGAAAAAAAAAGTCTCTGTCGTGGTTTAATGGTTAGCAATATACTCACGCAGACCAGTGATCTACGGGGATTGAACCTCACATGTCTCTCTGCTATTGTTGCCTTATGTCAAACTAATCCGAGATTAGTTTATGTTTTACACATAGAGGGTCAGTCAATTAAGTACCATACGTGATACACGCTTGGGCGAGCATGTCTCGAAAGAGACATGACTGACTGGGCAGAAGATTATCCCGCAGTAGGTTGCCATTGCTTTCTGCGGTAGACTCGTTGCCAGCCAAGGCTATAGAACCCAATCTGTCCTGTTATTTGACTCATAGGTAGAGGGGGAAAAGATGTATTATATTAGTAAGTAGTAATTAGTGGGGGATCGGTTTCCTATTGTTATGAAGTAATAAACTGATCCCCCACTTTATGACTAGTAGAAGCCTTAATCATTATTCCAACTATTATATTCAGTCAGTCAGTTAAGTGCCATACGTGATACACGCTTGGGCGAGCATGTCTCGAAAGAGACATGACTGACTGGGCAGAAGATTATCCCGCAGTAGGTTGCCATTGCTTTCTGCGGTAGACTCGTTGCCAGCCAAGGCTATAGAACCCAATCTGTCCTGTTATTTGACTCATAGGTAGAGGGGGAAAAGATGTATTATATTAGTAAGTAGTAATTAGTGGGGGATCTGTTTCCTATTGTTATGAAGTAATAAACTGATCCCCCACTTTATGACTAGTAGAAGCCTTAATCATTATTCCAACTATTATATTCAGTCAGTCAGTTAAGTGCCATACGTGATACACACTTGGGCGATCATGTCTCGAAAGAGACATGACTGACTGGGCAGAAGATTATCCCGCAGTAGGTTACCATTACTTTCCGCGGTAGACTGGTTGCTGACCAAAGGCTATAGAACCCAATCTGTCCTGTTATTTAATCCATAACTGGAAGGAAGAGACGGATTAATACCTTTCCCAAGGGTATTTGCGCGTAAGTGAATGCAATGAAGTCAACTGGAATTCGAACTCGGCACCCCGATTTCTCGTTCCGAGACGATATCCAATGCACCACAACGACTGAATTTGAGCGGTAAATCCTTGAAGCTGTCTTGTTAAATCGTACGAAAGTTTTGCTTTCAATTTTGAATGACTAATTTTCCGGTAAATTTTTGAAAATAAATATTTAAAAGATCTGGAAAAAAAAAAAAAAAAAAAAAAAAGAGAGAAAAATAAATAAAAAATAAATAAAAAAATGAAAATACAAAAGGAACTTTTTATGTGTCTATTCAGGTCGACACACAATAGAGACGCCCACACGAGTCCTCCAGGTCGGAAAAGGTGCTTAAAATTAAATGTATTGAGTAGCTGAGTGTCATTTATAAATTAGTTAAACTTTTTTTTTTTAAGTGTTGTATTTTGAAAAATATTTTTCTTAAATCTTCGTGCTTTTGTTGAATTTGACGGATAATGTTTGTCTATTTAATATATGAATGCATTTTTTAAGGGGCATGAGTGATGACATTATTCAGCTGAAGGAAATATTTGGAGAAAATTTTCAAAGTTTATGATGTTTTTAATTATAATACGTTCATCTTACACTGCTTTTATTTTCAATAACGGCATTTTTATCAATTTACATTATAGAAAAATTATAATTAATTTCACACACACACACACACACACACACACACACACACACACACACATATATATATATATATATATATATAGTTGGATATATGGATCGGAATACAACAAGATCATAGAATAAAAAATAAATAAATAAATAGGAAACGTACCTGAATCTAACAGGTTTCAATTTTACTAAAACTAAAAAACAAAAACAAAACAAAACAGAACAAAACAAAGACTTATATATACTGCGGTTAGTTTTTATTGATCAGATATGCACACACATATACACTTTAACTAAGGCTATTGTCCAACATGCGCCTAATCAGACAAAAGACCTTAGAAAACTTGCACATACACTAATAACATATTTTACCATGCAAAATATTTCACGTACATACATTTCAAAATAAAAAATTAATTGCCTATTGCTTTTGTACATGTGACATATATAAGTCTCTCTCTATCTCTCTCTCTCTCTCTCTCTCTCTCTATATATATATATATATATATATATATGTGTGTGTGTGTGTGTGTGTGTGTGTGTGTGTGTGTGTGCGTATGTGTGTGTATTAAAATTAAAAAAGAAGAGACTTATTAGTAAAATCCCAAAGGAGATCCTATTAATGTTAGTTGTAGAAAAATTTAATATTGAAACTGATCCAACTAGAGAGCTCGATGTAAATAAGATTATTTATTTACATAGCCAATATTTATATTGTTACACATAAAAAATTTCCGAAATCTGAATTCCGACATTCTGAATTCAATTCTGCGAGTGTTCTTAGCTAGGTTTTGTGTCCAGGTTCCCCCAATAAATATCGAAAATCGATAATCGAAAAAATCGTGTTTTAGAAGGAGTGGTCCGATTTTAATCAAATTTGATCCACTCATAGACAATGACATAAGAAACAATATTCAGAAGTTTCAAGGTTGCACTTCTTAAAATAGTGCAGAAAATCGATAATATATATACATAAAAGGCAAGATGTTTGTGTGTGCGTCTGTTTATCTGCCTGTATGTCTGTATTTTTCAGCCTTTTTATTTTAGTTTTTGCTTTGGGTTTGGCTCTAAGTAGGTATAATTGTAGTTCTTAGTTTCAGCCATGATACCATTTACTCAGAGGACTTATTTAGCCTTCAAAAATCAGTTTACGATGAAAAAACTTATTTGATATCGATATCAGGAAATCAAAATTTAACTTACATCCATTCATTTTTTTTTCAGTCTACAGTTTCGCTTTAACTTGAAACAACTATTGCTTTTTAGTCTTTTGTGCCAACGTCCAAAGAGTCTGAGCTCCAGGACCATGAATTAGTTTTAAAGCTTTCATTACACCCGAGCAGCGCCGGGCTATACTGCTAGTTTTACATACACTCAAAATCATTGGTCTGAAGACAAACTTGTTGGTCATTGCTCCACGGCCTTTGGTTCCGTCACGAAGATATTTCAAAATTTATTTCAAAATGTTTTACAAATTTTAAATATTAATCGATAAGTGATGCTTCTATAATTAAATGAAAGTATTTATAATACACACCCACATCCTTATGGTTTTAATTGTGCTATGTTTATTGGGCTGAAGTGTCTAATATCAGGGATAAAGGCGTATGTATCGATAAACAGATTGTCTGATGAGCGAGTAAGGCTTGATACTTCAGTCAGCATGCAGTGTTGATTTCTATCAATCTAATCATTTCACGCCAAGCAAGGCAATAAAGCCACTAAGATGCAAGGTGTTACTGAATGTGAGTGTCTATGAAAAAGAATCATTAAGGATAGCGAACAATAAATAAACAGGAATTAAATGCCATGTCAATAGTTATCTTTTGTCTTACTAATTCCTTTGTGCGTATATATATATATATATATATATATATATATATATATATTCTTTTTAATCATATCATCCCAAGCAAGGTGGTGACGCCACTGATGCGTAAGGGGCCACTTAAGAGTAAAATGATTGGAAAAGAGAAAGCCGGGAACCACATCTTAAACAGGAAACAATGGATGAGCCTCTTCACCTGTTCAAAAGAGGTGGGTAGAGTGTGAACCGGGTGATAGTTAAGTCTATCTACTCCAATTGAGAACAAAAAAAAAAAGAGAAAAAAAAAATGAAAGAAGACTGGAAAAAAAATTGTCTTCAACATACAAGCCTCTTTCGCTGTATCACAGCTCATCAGTGTGGCTAGACATCTAGTTGCGTTCTGACCGGAATTGAAACTGGTCGATTTGGTGTCAGTCGGAGTCTCTACTCCCTAAGCCAGAGGTGCATAGAATCAGAGTTTGGGGGCGGGGGGATCTTAGCGTGTTATATATAAGCGGTGTATAAACACGCCAGTCATATATATATATATATATATATATATATATATATATATATATAGTCATCCGCAGATAGATATAGTCATCCGCAGATAGATCTGTTTCGCTGTATCGCAGCTCATCAGTACGGTTATATATATATATATATATATATATATATATATATATATAACGGTTATATATATATATATATATATATATATATATGTGTGTGTGTGTGTGTGTGTGTGTGTGTGTGTGTTAAATATAAGAGACAATGAATGTCTATTATGTTTAATCATGAGCCGTTCTAAACGTCGTATTTTTGCTTTAATTTCAGTTGAAAATAAAGACAAAAATTCTCCAACATTTGGATAATTATTTATTGGTTTTCTTCTAAGCTTTCGGCTCACATGAGCCATCTTCAGAGAGGTTGTTTAAATTGAAATATTATAAAATCCACCACCACCGACGATTTTATTTTGTGTTGACATAAAACTCCGCTTGGCAACGGCAATAGTTACCAAAAATAATAAACGCAGTTCTTAAATTTGCAATGCGGTTTTATGACGTCACGCCGCGGGATAGCGCGAAATGACAACAAAACCATGTAGTCAAATGCAATGTAATATGTTATTTCCTGTTTTAAAGTTGATTTTATTGAGTGTTGGTTGTTTCGATTTGATGTACATGGCCTCCAATATCTGCAGGTTCCTCTTACTGTGTGTATGAGTAAGGATCACCGTATTGTTGACCAAAATCTGTCTGATATTACCTACATGTTTATGTTTTTCAGAGAAATGTTGTTTAATAGTACTCTGATCAGAAAGATGACATGTAAGTCTACGGGAGAGCGTGGTTGTAGTAAAACCAATATATGTACTAGGTTTTTGATTAGTATCAGAGATGCAATCTTTGAATGGGCATGTAAATTGGTATACTACATTGTTTTTTTGTAGAGAATTTAGTTTAGTGCTTGTTGGGTTATTATAGACTATGAGGTCAATTGTTTTAAACTTTTTATAATATATAATAAAAATATAAAGCTTAGAAGAAAACCAATAAATAATTATCCAAATGTTGGAGAATTTTTGTCTTTATTTTCAACTGAAATTAAAGCAAAAATACGACGTTTGGAACGGCTCATGATTAAACATAATAGACATTCATTGTCTCTTATTTAATAGCATATGTTTAGAAAATTACTTACTGCCTCGATATACTATATATATATATATATATATATATATATATATATATACTCATTAGTACGGTTATATATATATATATATATATATATATATAGGGTGCAATGGATAAACTGTTGTCTAATTTAGCGAAAAGTAAAATAACACTGACATCTCATTTTAACAGATATATTTACCAAAATTACACAAAAATATCTTGAAATATTAAAGAGTAAATTTATTCAATAAAATCGCCATTGGCTTTAACCACATCATCCCTACTACTTCGGAATCCCCTGCATCTCTTCTGGACGGTCTCCTTGATTAAGTTTGTGAATGCTGCCATAATCCTTACATCCAGTATATCTTCCGTGTTACAAAATTTTGTTGGTCGCTTGCTCAACTGCTCCCCACACGTAATAATCAAGGAGGTTGCAGTGTGAGGACTTAGGTGGCCAGATGTCAGGGTGGACGTGGTTGCAGAAATTGTTTGACAGCCATGACTGGGTTCTTCTGATTGTGTGGCATGGTGCTGAATCTTGTTTCCAGACATAGGGGCTTCCAGCAGTTTTTCCTTTCGCTCAGAACAGTACTACCTCATAAAAGCACTTGATGAGGCCTTCACCAACATATCTTATCATCGGAACAACCAAAATGAGTTTTCTGAGCTGTCGTACATTCGTAATCACCGTTAGACTCATCTAACTCTGCACTATCTTCAGATTTAGTCCCAAACACACTGAAATGTTCGTATTGAAGCTTCCGGTACAAATGCCAAACAGTATAGCATGCCATTTTCGAATTTCTGACTGACGCTACCCAACTGACCCTACTATACTGTGCAGTCGGTAAAATCAAAAACAAACGAAGTACATGTGCAAAATTAAGAATTAAAAATGGTGACAATTTACCCATTGCATTCTATATACAAAAAAATTAGATGCTAGTTTATTATTAATAATGTAGCAGATTAAATCTATCAGAAAACGTATGAAAATTCATAGACAACATTATTTTTACACAATAGTTAGCAATAATTAAATTAGATG
>JBBBDQ010001297.1:1202500-1207500 GCA_037127315.1 Ascarosepion bandense | reverse complement strand
ACAACCAAAATTTTGGATGCCCACCCGAGGACGATTATAGCGTTTACGCAGGAGAAAAGGGTACGTCTACTAAACATCTTTACACACACACACACACACACACACACACACACACACACACACACATGGAGCATCCATATTATATATATATATACAATATATATATATGTATATATGGATGAATGCCTCATATATATATATATATATATATATATATATATATATATATATATATATATATAGCATAATGATGATCCACGTATACTGTCTTAATATGTATAGAAAAAACGACTAAAAAGTTGTAAGTTTAAAATTCTATTTTTTTGACAGTATTTATTTATTTCTATTATTATGTATATATATATATTTGATATTTGTTTCTGATGAAAGGCCGAGGCCGGTCTGAAATATCAAATATATATATATATATATATATATATATATATATATATATATAATAGAAATAAATAAATACTGTCAAAAAAAATACATTTTTAAACTTACAGCTTTTATATATATGGTAAAATGTTATATAATTAAGTAAATTAATAATTTAACGGAACATGATTAACAACAATCTGTATACATACGTTATATATATATATATATATACTACCGGTCATAATTATTATATAACAATAATATCAACTATGAACACGGTCACAGTGTGCTGACCGTCTTTGTAAAATACAAATATAATAGAAATCAAATACATGCTTAATCCATACATTCAGTTATAGTAAAATTAATGCTTGATAATGTCTACAAGTACAGCCGAAAGCAATCGGACATATAAAATACTTTGAAAATTATATATATTTTTATATATTTATATAATTTACAGATTAAAGTTATGAGAACGCAAGGAATATATATATATATAAATTTAAGCACAACGTTTGTAACGAATACACAATTATATATTTTAATGTTTTCTTGTTAACATGTTCCGTTTAAATATTAAGTTACTTAATTTATTTTATTCTACTATAAAATATGTATGCAAAATAATCTATCTATTTATGTATCTATCTTTATATATATATATATATATATATATATATATATATATATATAGATAGATAGATAGATAGATAGATAGATATATTCTAGAATATTCTACAAGTTTTGAATGCCCACCTAAGACGATATATTAATATTGCATAAATGTATATAATGCATATATTAAATAAATATAAGTATGTGCATATATATATATATATATATATATATTGGAAGTGTATGTTTATTCCTCTTTTCGTTGCCGCGTCCCTTCACACCGTGAGTGATCATGGCTCTCCATAACGTTCTCTTTACTTATGTTGATTGTAGAACATAAAACGGATATAAACACAAAAATAGTTTAATAGTCACATGAATATATATATCACAGGCATACACAAATAAATATATATATATATATATATATATATATATATAAACTATTTTATACATGATCAGGACCCAAACTTCCTAGAACAGTAATAATTCTGACCCAGGTTTACATAATTATGAAATAACCCACACAACTGTTCCTAACACTACATTTGGTAAACTTGCCGAATTAAAAAAATATACCTATTAACATAAAAATGATCTTTTACATAGGAATTTATCAAATGCCTTGGTCATACATAGAAATTAGTTCAACGACAACTTTGATCTTAAGAATGCCATCTATATAATAAGAGAAAGTTATTTACTTAGACGGAAAAGAAGATTCCGTTATCGAATCTTACAAAAATATTTAACTGAATTTTTAAATATATCTCCTTTTATAAAATAAATACTTCTCTCCCAAGCCAATATATATGTCAACAAAGTTTTTTTTAATTTAAAAAAAAAGGCGAATTCAAAAACCTATCATTTGAAATATATCATTCACAAAATAATTTCTCAATCTAAAGTAATATAAATAATAATTACATTATATAAATAATTCTGTATCAACAATAACAATATTTACAGACTTTCGTTGATTAGATATCAAATCAATTACTTATTGAGCATACGCCATAATTTACCTTGACTTTCATTTCGCCTCATGTATATTTATGACCGGTCTTAAATTTATGACCGGTCTTAAATTTAGAAATTCTTAAAAAAAATAACATTTTCGTTTCTGTTTATAAATACTTACTGCAACTTAAAATTCAATCATTTGTCTTGTTCAAATGCGTCAGAGAACAAAATGCTTCCTTTTTTCTTTATTCATATATAATTGTCGGTAATATATATATATATATATATATATATATATATATATATATATATATATCTGAACGCTTTCGGCCAGCTTTAACCATTCTCAAGGGGGTTGCATTCAGTATATTCATTCTCCGTGTTTTGTACTGGAACTCCTGAAAAGCGGAAAAAATATTAGAATGCTAGAAGAACTCACTGAAAGATTGATTAAACCATTCCTGTTGGCAGTATTCAATACAATATGCTTTAAAGAAAGGTTGTTGCCCAGTATATATATATATATATATATATATATATATATATATATATATATATATATATATACATTATCACTTGATGAGAAACAATATATATATATATATATATATATATATATATATATATCTGATAGTTGATAAGACACAAGCAGTGTCGAAACAAAATAGTTACTTTTGTAGTGATATTATAACATAATGTTATAATTTCTGAATAAATATTATATATATATATATATATATATATATATATATATATTTCCGTTTTTTAGAGGCTAAAGAATGTATAAATTGCCCATAACTTTTATTGTTCCGAATATTCAGAATACAATATCTTTAAGAATGGCTAAAGCACTGGCTGAAAGCGTTCGGGACAATAAAATGCATAGACGATTTTTATATTCTTTAACTCCTAAAACACACACACACACACACACACACACACACACACACACACACACACACACACATATATATATATATATATATATATATATATATTCGGTCATAATTATTAGGCCACACCAGTGTTTTAAAAAAAGGATGTATTTCATAATATATTTTTGGATTTATTGCCAAGGGAATAATTGTAAATGAAAATGAATGGTTCTTTTGTTAATACTGCACAATAACATGTGCATCAAATGAATTTATAAATATTTAATAATTACCTGTGTTGCAGTTTCTTCAATGAAAGAATGAAGGAAAATTTAGGGCGATTCGGACGAGTCCATATTTGTTTCCTTACCTTCTAAAATTTTGCAAAGTAATAACAACAAAAAACTATTCTATTTTTATTTAGAATTATCCATTAAAATAGCACGAAATACATCATTTCTTTAAAATAACTGGGGTGGCCTAATAATAATGGACAGTAGTATATATATATATATATATATATATATATATATATATATATATATATAAACACAAATAATATAGACAATACGTAAATGTATATATATAACGTATGTTTATTTTTAAAATAATTCGTTTTAGTTTTCTAATTATTTATTTGATGTTAAGTTGAAAATCATCAAACAAGGTGGCGTAGTTTTGGTTAACCCATATATTTTTCGATCTCCTCAGAAATTTAATTGCGAATACCAACTTAATGTAATTGTAATCTTTGTGATGGTGAATTTTTTTCTACACACGCGTTTTTTAACGTATCCTGTCATAATGATTTCAAAATTAATCATTGTGATTACGCAATCATCATTTATTTCAAAACTCATATTTCAATATTTCTAGCTTTAAGATATGCACCTAATGATTGCGTGATGCATGAAACTCCGAGTCGTGCGAACGACGTAGGAAAATGAGTAATTTTTTATTAATATATGTAATTAATCGCTCCGTTTATTCTACATTGATCAATGTTTTATTAACACATAATATTTTTCAACATGTGTATTCTCATACGTATATTTATTAATTAACGCACACACACACACACACACACACACACACACACACACATACAAATATATATGAAAAATTAAGGGAGACACGTTATTTCATGTATTTCACTTTCGTGTTAAATTTTAAAAGGTTCCTGTAAAATGTTCTGTACAATAAAGACGGAAGCTGATGATGGTTCGCCTGAAATATGCCTAAACTTCCGATTCACCATGAAATAAAGTGTCTGCCTTAATTTTTCTTACATTTGCTCTATATGTATTTATATACATATATATATTTAGAGCTCTCTTAGCGAGTTATCCTACCACTGTATGTACAGGATACACCTTTGGATTCTTCTATACCCACACTTCATGCTGATATATATATATATATATATATATATATATATATATATATATATATATATGTTGAATATTTGGGCAGTAATCTCCCTTTTACGCAGGTTTTAGTTAAAATGACAGACAAGTTATGGTCAAGATTTGTGTAATTTTACATGGAATTTTACAATTGTTTACTTTTGACGACATAAATTACATATATATATATAAATGCATATAGAATAGTGGTGATCCACGTATACTGTATTAATATGTATAGGAAAGAAAATTAAAACGTTTTGAGTTTAAAATGTGTTTTTTTGACAGTATTTGTTTATTTCTACTATTATATTTTATATTTCAGACCGTCCTCGGTCCTTCATCAGAAACAAATGATTTTAAAATTTGAATTAGTAACGTATTTCGCCTATATATATATATATATATATATATATATATATATATAAAATAAATAATAATTAATAATAATAATAATTACATAATAATAAATAATATAATATAATATAATATGATATAAAATTATATATATATATATATATATATATATATATATATATATATATATATATATATATATTTATATTGTTTAATTACTTAGTTTTTGGTCATAATAAAATTAGACCAGTGCACATTTATATTAAGAAGTGATCAATACAATTATATTTTAGAACTTTTGAATATTTTCCATTTGTAAACGAGTTATTACGCGACCTAGGTTTCTAACCATGATTGGTGTCTTTAGGCGATATTATACATATATATATATATATATATA
>JBBBDQ010001297.1:1155000-1192500 GCA_037127315.1 Ascarosepion bandense | reverse complement strand
CTAAACTGTAAAACTAGAATTTATACTATAGACTAATAAATTTCACAAGAAATATATCGGTGAAAATTCTAGGCATTTAAATAAAACAATATATGACCACAAAAGGAATTTTTATAAAATATACTCAATGCATTAGTCATTCATTGTAATGAACATAACTTAAAGACTAGATTTAAAAAAGAAAAAGTAATTTACTGAAGCAAAAATGTACTAATTTCTGAATCTTCAACAATAAATTTGCATCCAACTTCATATAGCATTTCACCTTTCTACTGTTATCATAATGTGGGATATTTAAAAACAGCACAGTTTTTTTTGTTTTTGTTTTTTAATGAAAACAAAATTGTTGGAAAGGTAAATGAACAAACTGGGTGCCAGATTTTTTAAAAATTAAATTTTTTTTTTAAATTTTAAAAAAAATCCATCGATACGTTACTTTTTCTACGAACTCTGTCACAATTATAATTGAAAAGAATTTATCCCAGCTTAACATAAAATTTGTTACAACAACTTCTAAAACAATAAGAGAATTAATACAAAACAATAAAAAAACTAAAATCTGGAGGCAATTTAATCAATCACCAGTAATATTGCCCCAAAGAATCCACAGGAGAAACGTTCAGTAATTTAAACATGAGATTATATGAACAGAAAAGGGATATTTTATGAAACAACGTAATTAATGAATTAGTTGCACACTGCAAAGAGTTCCACCCTAGTTTTGATTTTAAAATTCTATTCTAATTAAAACAAAAGAAAACTTTTAAAAACGAAGATGTATAGAATGTACTTTAATTGTGGGTTCATTACAACATTATTACAACATTTCAACATGATTTACAGATCTATTACCACAGTGAAAGATATTTAATAACAGAAGTGATGGAAACATGAACAAAAAAAAACAAAATTAAATAAAATCGGTTGGACTATATACCCACAAAAATATCTATAAAATAAAAATAAATTTAAATTTAAAATTTCAAGCGCCCCTCTCCTTCTTGTGTATGTGTAATTGCATCAACGTAAACATCACTTTTGTCCGATGATAATGATGGTGTCCTAAAATACCAAGGCCAACATGCAAAAATTGTTCCACTTTGTCATAGCTATTTCACTAAACATAATAATAATTCATTTATCGTTTTATCGATTACAATATATATATATATATAAAATTTAAAATATTTCCTTTTTCATATATATATATATATATATATAATTAAAAATATTTTCTTTTTCATATATATATATATATATATATATATATATATATAATTAAAATATTTCCTTTTAAATATATATATATATATATATATATATATATATATATATATATATATATATATATAAACGAGTCATTACGCAACCTAGGTTTCCATTTTTCGGTGTCTTCGGGCAATTTATAACCAAAAATATTTTATAATTGGAAAATATTCAGAATTTCACCAATATAATTGTATTGAACACTTTTTAGTACAGCTGTGTACTGGTTTAATTTAATTATAAGCAAAAACTAAATAATTAATTATATATTTATAAATATATCACTAATTTAAAATTGAAGGAACCCAATTAAAAAAAGGTGGTAGAATCAATTTTCAAACCTACCTTTGAAATAAACTTTGAATATATTGACCACAAAAACGTACCTGGAACCCTATCTATCTATCTATCTATCTATCTATCTATCTATCTATCTATCTATCTATCTATCTATCTATCTCAGTCTGTTCATATCTATCTATCTATCTATGGATATGCACACAAATACACGTACATATATAAATATTTTTCTCATGTAAATAAAACAGTGGTCAATGTAATATAACAGAGTTAGTAAGTATATATCATTAAAAATATACACATTAAATAATTAATATATATATATATATATATATATATATATATAGATAGATATATATATGTATAAAGACAAACTTATAACTATACTCGTATAGAAAAACCCTCCGCGGATCTACGTCGAAGGAAAAATGGTTATAAAAAAAGAAAGAGCTAAGCACATGAACATCAGCCAAAAGGATTCGGACCGAGTCAGTACGTAGCCCAAAGAAAAAAAACCGAGACGAGTAATCAACTAAAAAAAATAAAGCGCTCAATACTTAAGTAGAGTATATATATATATATATATATATATATATATATATAATGATGCCCAGTCCTTAAGCGGAGATGATCATCCCAAAAAGATTTATTTAATACAAAATATTAAAAGATATATCTAATATCGAGAGCTCAATGAATATCATCTAGAAAGATATGATAAAGGAATGTATCATCATCATCATCCGTTACACCCAATGGTGTCTAGGGCATTAACTTTTTGTTACTGTTTCCGTAACAAACTGTTTTTTATGGGGCAGGGTTGTTATCCCTGCGCCCAACCCCCAAACCTGGAGGACCGGTGGACCATTCTTGGTTCTTACGTTTACAGCACCTGGTATTCCTAAACGGTCAACCATCTAAGTACTGACCAGGCTCGATGTTGCTTAACTTCAGTGATCGGACGAGAACCAGTGTATTCAACAGGATATAGCCGTAAACAAAGGAATATATATATATATATATATATATATATATATATATATATATATATATATATATATATATATATATATATATATATATATATATATATATATATATATGCTGTTGTATATATGTAATGAATACACGTATTTCAATAGACGCTCGTTTTTATTTTATATATATATGTATATATATAACAGTATATTTATTTATTTACATATTGTTGAAAAAACCAGTTCCCGTACAATCGACAAAGTTAATTAAAATCGAGCCTGGTCAGTACCTAGATGGGTGAACGGTGAGGAATACCAAGTTTGGATGTGTGTGGTGTAATGGATAATAGCTCGGAATTGTCAATCGGAGTTCCAATTCCAGTTGGGTTCGTTTTTTTACTTTACGAGCAAATACCCTTGGGAAAGATGTGAACCCACCTCTTCCCGTCTCATCTATGGGTTTGTTGTCGAATTCGAGAATTAGTGAAACATGAATTCGTTGCATTCACTTACGCACAAATACCCTTGGGAAAGGTACTAATCTGTTTCTTCCCTCCTGTTATGGGATAAATAAAAGGGAAGATTGGGTCCTATAGCCTTGGCTAGCAACCAATCTACCGCAGAAAGCAATGGCAACGTACTGCGGGATAATCATATGCCCAGTCAGTCATGTCTCTTTCGAGACATGATCGCCTAAGCGTGTATCACACATGGCACTTAACTGACTGATATATTAAATGGAAAACAAATACAAGAGTGTTGCACATCAGTCTGACTGCCAAGTATTAGACCGGGGTGACTCAACCGAACTCAACTCCACCCCAAGAGGCATATTTTCCCAGGAAGAGTTCATTATACAGGGTTAATTAGTAAGACTTCTATCACTAACATTATTAGGTAATTTTTTTAAAAATTCTTACAAACTAAAAATATTTTCTGACTTTAAATAACCTGCAAAGGGTTGATAAGCTGTAAAAAACGATTCAATAGAGGACAAATGACACAGGTCATCTGAATATCGTTGTTATAGCTTGAAGCTAAAAATACATTTTTTTATTTTATTTTGTTCAGAATTTTAGAAAACAAATCTGCTTCCATTTTATAACGCATTCCCACATGTGTGTGCGTGCGTTCGTGTGTGAGTGTAAATTACTTTAAACTTTATACAATTGTTTCTGTAGGCGTCCCTATTTTTTCAGACAGTGTAAATTTGCGTTTCTCATCCTGTATATTCAAGAATTCTAATAAAGAAAATTTGCCTTCTGGTCAGGTTAGAATATTGTGTCCGTTTATAGATAAAACCGCCGTTTAGCCGCTCACTCACGACACTTCCTTCACAGAGTTAGTAAGTATATATTATTAAAAAATATATATATTATATAATTGATATATATATATATAAAGCGAACTTATAACTATACTCGTATAGAAAAACCCTCCGCGGATCTACGTGGAAGGAAAAATGGTTATGAAAAAAAGAAAGAGCTAAGCACATGAACATCAGTCAAAAAGAGTTCGACCGAGTCAGCACGTAGCCCAAAGAAAAAACCCGAGACGAGTAATCAACTAAAAAAAAAATAAAAGCGCTCAATATTTAAGTAGAGTATATATATATATATATATATATATATATATATATATATATATATGAAATGAATTTTTTGAACATTAATATATATATATATATATATATATAATGATGCCCAGTTCTTAAGCGTGCGTCCGTGTGTGTGTAAATTACTTTAAACTTTATACACTTGTTTTTGTAGGCGTCCTCATTTTTTCAGTCAGTGTAAATTTGCGTTTCTCATCCTGTATATTCAAGAATTCTAATAAAGAGATTTTGCCTTCTGGTCAGGTTAGAATATTGTGTTCCGTTTATAGATAAAACCGCCGTTTAGCCGCTCACTCACGACACTTCCTTCACAAAAAAAATAAAAAATAAAAAAATTCAGAAAAAAAAAACGCCAATCCACTAAATATAATATTTAATGCAGTGTGAAATATTATATTTTATATAAGATTCATTAATTTAGTGTACATATATACAAAATAAAAGGGCACATGACGTGGTGTAATGGTTACTATGCTTGAAGTATTTACATTATTAGGACTATTGTCCTCATCTTTGTTACCATTTATACGACGTTTCGGTTGTTGTACGCTCCTGCCTTCTTCAGGTGCTGGGAATTTCAAACCGAAATATAGACAAATACGGTTGCTAAAGTTGTTTGTTAGATCATTTACGACTGAGAAGTGAGCCCAGTCCTCACTGGGTGCCCCATACTTACGGTGTTGTACCACATCTAAGATACGCTTTAAAAAATCAGCTTACATAACGAGGGGATATGCATTCTTTAAAACAGTAACTTCCGAAAAAAAAAAACCCTCTTCTGAGTTGGACATTCTCTGGGGCCTGGTTGCCTAAAGAAGGCTTGATCAGATGGATGAATATGAAGGGGAACGTAGGTTCGAACCCTGGCGAACGCCACGTTTTCTTTATTAAATTTTATCGAGTGCGCAGGCAGGCAGATATTTTTAAAAAAAGTGAGTCAAATATGTAAAAAAAAAACATGTATTCACTTAAAATAACGTTTGAAGTGAAAAAAAAAATCAATTAATTTATATATATATATATATATATATATATATATATACACACTACTACCCATAATTATTGTTATCTATTTCATACTATTTTTAGTATTTATTGCCAAATGAAAATAGAAAGGTTCTTTCTTTATTATTACTTTGCAAAATTCTACAAGGCAAGGAAGCAAAGATGAACTCGTCTGAATCACCCTAAATTTTCTTCATTCTTTCATTGATGAAACTGCAATAAAGGTAATTATTAAATATTTATAAATTCATTTGATGCACAGGTTATCATATATATATATATATATATATATATATATATATATATATATGCCGCTTATGTATAACACGTTAAAATTTCCATTCTGTAATACCCAGCTTATGGCTTAGAGGTTAGCGACTCCGACCGACACCAAATCGAAACAGGCTTGTATGTGGATGACGAATATATATATATATCCAAGTATAGGTATATATCCAAGGGTAGGTATGAATGGAATAAAATTCCGTGTCCAAAAACTCTCTTCTTAAAAAAGTGCTCAATATAAAGTAGAGCGAAGAATATTTATTCAGAATTCATAACGTAAATATGTCATAATATCACTACAAAAGTTGCCATTTTCTTTCGACACTACTTGTGTCTTATCAAGTGAGGGTGCTGATTTCAAGTTCAAGAGTTGCAAAATGTTTTGAACTAGTCAAACCCTCTCAATCAGGGAGACATTGTTACATAGTCTGTAGTGACCCATCAAAATACAAGTAATTTGCAAATTTAGGAACATCAGAACAGACTTTAAAAACAATTTATTGGGGTATTAATGTTAATATTTAATTAAAATAAAGATCTGTATTACTAATCGACTATTAGCTTCACTTCACAATAAAACTTAAAATTTATTTTAAAAAATATTTATTGCGAATTAATTTTAGAGACTACGAATTTTAAATTAAGTTAAACAAAACCTTAGATTCAGATTATTATATAGTTATGCAAATATGAAACGGGTATATATATATATATATATATATATATATATATATATATGCGCGTATCTGTGTCACTACATTAATATTTACAAGTATATGTCTGTATGTGTGTATATACTTGTCTGTTTGTCTGTTTGTCCATATGTGGGTATCGATATATTTGTATATGTGCGTGTCTATCTTTTTTCCCTGTTTCATATTTGAATAACTTTACAATAATCTAAATCTAATGCTTTAGAATTTAAAATTCGTAGTCTCTAAAATTAATTCGTAATACTTTTGTTTTAAAATAAATTTAAATTTGAATTGTAAAGTGAAACTAATAGTCGATTAGTATTAGTAATACTAATATCTATTTTAATCAAGTATTAATATTAATGCCCTCTATTGTTTTTAGAGTTTGTTCTTATGTTTTTAAAATAAGAAATTACTTGTATTTTGATTGCTCACCACAGACTATGTAACGAATGTCTCCTTGATTGATGGGGTTTGGCTAGTTTGTAACCTTTTAAAACTCTTCAACTCGAAATCAGCACCCATCACTTGACAAGACACAAGTAGTGTTGAAACAAAATACCTATTAATATTATAACATATATATATATATATATATATATATATATATATATATATATACACACACACACACACACACACACACACACACACACACATATATATATATATATATATATATATATACACACACACACACACACACACACACACATATATATATATATATACACACACACACACACACACACACACATATATATATATATATATATATATACCACACACACACACACGGACACATATATATATATATATATATATACCACACAGACACACACACACACATATATATATATACCACACACACACACACACATATATATATATATATACCATACACACACACACACACACACATATATATATATATATACCACACACACACACACACACACACACACACACACACATATATATATATATATATATATATATTTAGACAAGAGATTAGGTGAACAACTGGCGCCTCATAACCAGCTCATTAGAGTAGATGGAATTCGACGGCCCAGAAAAGCAGCTCATATAGAGGAAGGAAAAAAACTGATTTTAAACTTCCACTACTTTGAAAAGGCTTTGGAAGTGAATACAGCCAGAAAAATAGCAACTTTCTGGTAACTCTTGCACCTTGTATTCCTTTGGGTATTGACAGTATCGCCAAGAGGGGCGGCGCATGTAGTCTAGTTAGCCCACAGCCTCCATATGGCATCGGTCAGGCCTGCGCCCTGGAGAGTTCGCAACAATTTCACTATTAAAGTTTCGAATTTTTACCAAACGAGGCATTATCTTTATTTCCCGAGATAACCAGATGCCTACGTATATATATATATATATATATATATATATATGTTGAATGAAAGAACAGAAATTATGACTAAGTGTAACCATACTAAGAAACACCACTTAGGGTCATACAACCACGGATGAAAACGGCATAATTCGTTTTAATTTTAAAAATTGCTCGTTCAAAAATTTCCCGCTACGTGAGCGTTCAAAAAAAAAGAAAAAAAAAAAAGAAAAAAAAAAAAGAAAAAAAAAACACCGTTACGTGAGCGTTCTTAAAAAGAAAAACGGCAAACGGTAAAACCAGTTATTGCAAATTGCCTGAAGACATCACTCATGGTAGAAACCTAGGTCGCGTAGCAACTCGTTTACAAATGGAAAATATTCAAAGTTCCACAATATAATTGCATTGAACAGTTTTTAATACAAATGTGCACTGGTTTAACTATTATGATAAAAAACTAAGTATCACTCAACTCACTCACTCACTCAATCAATCAATCAATCAATATATATATATATATATATATATATATATATGATGTTGTTTGTATATTTTTTAATGTTTTTTATTTAGTTGATATGTCGGAGTACAATAAAATATTTTCTAAATTTTAAACTTTTGTAAAACCTTTTGTAAAACCTTAGTATATAATATGGGGTGGATCATTCAAATTATTCAACTAGATAATTAATATAATTTAGATTTATTTATTTAATAAATCAATCCAATAATCAATTTAAGTTATTATCACAGCAATCTTCAGGTGATTAACATATCATACTTCTCGAAGCAATTAGAAGTTTCAACAGCCATTTTCTCCCCTCACTTAAAGACTTCTTAATCACACACATTAATAAATATACATATTATCCTATGTTTTACTCACGACTCTGAGTTTGTTGTATCACAGCAATCTTCAGGTGATTTGCATATCACACTGGCTTATTTATAATTTGAATTATTCATCGCGTTCCTTTCTTTTTTAAATGTGTTATTGGTAAGATTGTATGTACAAATAGTTTTATATTTATTAAATGTATAAACGAGTTAGATTAGTAGTGGGACCTAAAAATGAAATATGATACTAAAAACGTTATGGGAGAGGAAAAACCAGATTAAATTATAGAAATAAAGAAAGCAAAATTATGGCCTGTTAGAGATAAGTGAGTTCACTGGTTTATTTAGGTTTGCATTTTTATGAAAAAAAATAAAACAAGGCTTGGATAATTAATACGCACAGATTTATGCAGCCATACATATACATGTATTTATAGATTCACACAAACTTTAGGGTTGGTGAGAGTTCAATTTGAATTATGTTCCAATATAATTGCTGTATTATGAGCCTAATAACTATGTGAAGTTTGAGGTTGAATAGAGTATAAAGTAAAAATTAATAGGGTAAATAATATAATCTAATTAAATATATTCAAATAAATCTATTTAATCAACCATATAATAAATTAAATCTATACAAATATTTAATCAATTAAATAAATAACTATTTCTATAACAGAATCAATTCACATTATTCAACTAGATAATTAATATAATTTAGGTCTATTTATTTAATAAATCAATCCAGTAATCAATTTAAGTAATTACCATTACTTAAATGCATTATCTAGAAAGCTAATATCCATTCGGACAGCGACTGCAAGTTCTACATTGGATCAAGGGACGGTTCTTGGAAATCAGGATTTAATAACCATAAACTGACTTTGAACAATTAAATTCAAACATAGTACTGCCTTCTCCAAATACATGTAATCACAGATTTATACAAACTTCAGGGCTTATCATAGTTCAATTTGAATTATGTTTAGATATAATTGCTGAGTTTTGAGTATAAATAAATAAGAGATTGTTAGCTGCTTATCACACACACACACACACACACACACACACACACACACACACACACACACACACACACACACACACACATATATATATACTATTTTATTTCTTATCTATCTATCTATCTATCTATCTATCTATCTATCTATCTATCTATCTATCTACAGTACTGTGCAAAAGTATTAGGACAAAAACTATTTTATCTTTTATGAGGCATCAAAATAAAGTTTAAAATCATCCCTATCATCACTTTTGCACACTTATCAATCTGGGATACGTTTAATAGGACAAGGATTTATTTATCAACAAGACAATGACCCTAAACATACTTCAAACCTTTGCAAAAATTATTTAACTAAAAAGGAAAAGGAAGGAAGGAAGGCTTCGGAATTTGAATTGCCTCCTCACAAAGCCCTGATCGCAGTCCTATTGTACATCTATGGGATAGTTTGGCTAAAAAAATTGATAAATCTAATGTTACTTCGGAAGACACACTTTGGGAACAAATACAAGCTTGCTTGGCAGGAGATACCATTAGATACATTAAAGTAAACTGGTTATGTCAATGTCTGACACAATGAAGCAAAAGGCTATTATACTAAATATGAAATTTATTTTGTAACAAGTATTTTTTCTTGTTAAAGCATTTGTTGAGTAAATCAAATAAAATTCTTTTAATTAAATTGTTTATTTTCTGTCAATATGCCGCATAAAAGATAAAATAGTTCTTGTCCTAATACTTTTGCACAGTACTATATATATATATTTTTTCATTGTTTAATTACTTATTTTTGTCAAAATAAATTTAGATCAGTGCATATTTGTATTAAAATTATATTGTAGAACTTTTGAATTATTTCCATTAGTAAACGAGTTATTTTGTGACCATGCTTTCTACCATGAGTGGTGTCTTCAGGCGATTCGCAATATATATATATATATATATCTTAGTAATAGTAAGAACTAATGGAATAACAATGCACTACCGATTAGATAAAAATAGATACTATCCAAAGCAAATATATTCAGAGGAAATATATTATGTGTTGACTTTTCCTTATGTTTAATTATGTATTGAGATTTTCTGTCAGTATATATATATATATATATATATATATATATATATACCCATCAGTTAAAATAAATTATATACACTAAGAGTAAATATACATTCTGCGATATATATATATATATTTTTAAATATAAAACTTTAATCCAAAAGGAAAAGCAGGAAGGTAAATCTCAAAGACCCGATCCTAATTAATATTAATATTTTAATATTAAAAAATGATACAGGTGGAGAGCTCAATGTAATTAATATTTAAATTACAGAGCCAATTATAAAATAAAATAAATTCCGATGTTCAAATCAGTTGTATGGTCATTTTTCTACATGAAATCCCTAAGAGAAATTTCACGCATCATTGGCAACTTTTTTATTTTGAAATAAAGAAGTTGCCGATGATGCTTGAAATTTCTCTAAGTGATTTCATGTAGAAATGACCATACAACTGATTTGAACAACGGAATTTATTGTATATATATATACATATATATATATATATATATATATACACACACAAATGGTTAGAAGTACAAAATTGATATACTATTTTAAAAACAAGCTATTTATTATTCCTCGCTAATTATTTACACCTGAATTTCCCTCCCCTCATTATAAGTATATATATTTTTATGTATAGTCATTTTATCGTGTTTCCCTCTTTTTTGTTCTTCATTTTCGTCGTTACTGTTCTTTTCATTTAATTCATTTTCGAACGATTTTTATTCTGATGAGATGTTGGACGAAAGGGCCTTTGAGACTAGGAACATATTCCTTGTTTTTAAAATAGTATATATATATATATATATATATATATATATATATATATATATATATGTCCGAGTGAATAAGGAATGAAGAAAAATTTACAACGTTCAAAACATTAATTTAAAACAGTGCTCGATATACAATATAGTGTAAAAAAGCAATCGGAGTCTAACCGTACTGATGAGCTGTGATACGGCGAAACAGATCTGTCTGTGGATGACAATATATATATATATATATTAAACAAGTTGTGTTAAACGATAGAGACAACATAATCTTATATATTTTCTTTTGAATTTTTTCATATTTTCTGATTAAGCTTTTTATTTTCCGAATTATATTTGTATAAAAAATTGTCCAAAGGTTGTCCTTAGTACTTACGAACGTCATCGTTCATCATCAGGGACTTAATTACAGTTTAAAAATAAAATATTGCTTTGTAG
The DNA here is from genome assembly GCA_037127315.1 of Ascarosepion bandense. Taxonomy (NCBI): domain Eukaryota; kingdom Metazoa; phylum Mollusca; class Cephalopoda; order Sepiida; family Sepiidae; genus Ascarosepion; species Ascarosepion bandense. The sequence continues at coordinate 1,180,875 of JBBBDQ010001297.1, read as the reverse complement.
CAGGAAAAGTGTTACAACGTTTTAAAAGAAAATAGATAAACGTTATGAAAAATTTATTTCTTTTAAAATGTTGTAACACTTTTCCTGCTACAAGACAATAAATGATTAGCTTGCCGCTTAGATGTGCCACAAGGCCAATATTATGAAGTTCCCAGTGAGTATAAGGTTGAAGTAAACTTTAGATAAAACCAGAAACCTAATACTAAAATGCAAACAAGGAATGTGTGTGTGATATTTAAGTCTAACATTAGCCAGGTAACCTATGTGAAAGGTATTAATCCGTCTCTTCTCTCCAGTTATGGGTTAAATAATAGAACAGATTAGGTCTATAGTCTTTGCTGGCAACCATTCTGCGGCAGAAAGCAATAACAACCTACTGCGGGATAATCTTCTGCCCAGTCATATCTCTTTCGAGACATGATCGCCCAAAGCGTGTATTACGTATGACACTTAATATAATAGTTGGAAACAATTAAAGCTTCTGCTGGGCAAAAATGGAGGATCTGTTTTCTATTGTTATGAAGTCATAAACTGATCCCCCACTAATTATTACTTAATAATATAATACATCACTTCTCCCTCTAGCTATGAGTCAAATAACAGGACAGATTGGGTTCTATAGCCTTGGCTGGCAACCAGTCTACCGCAGAATGCAATGGCAACCTGCTGTAGGATAATCTGCCCAGTCAGTCATGTCTCTTTCGAGACATGATCGCCCAAAGCGTGTATCACGTATGGCACTTAACTAACTGACTGAACATAATAGTTGGAAACAATTAAAGTTTCTACTGGGCATAAAGTGGAGGATCTGTTTTCTATTGTTATGTAGTAATAAACTGATCCCCCACTAATTACTACTTAATAATATAATACATCTCTTCTCCCTCTAGCTATGAGTCAAACAACATGACAGATTGGGTTCTATAGCCTTGGCTGGCAACCAGTCTACCGCAGAATGCAATGGCAACCTACTGTAGGATAATCTGCCCAGTCAGTCATGTCTCTTTCAAGACATGATCGCCCAAAACGTGTATTACGTATAGCCCTTAACTAACTGATTGGCTCGTTAACATCAACCCATCTTAATCTAATATCTCTACCTGAACATATCCATTCTTTTTGGCGTTTTTTCAGTACATTTTCTCTTTTGTTTCAGATTTTTAAGATTTTGTTTAATCTCATCTAAATTTATTTATAAATGGAACTTTGTCTGTGTGTCTGTGAGTGTGTATCCGTTATCTATAGACTACGAAACGGCTGAAACGATTTTCTTGAAAATTTACACAGTTGTACTATAAGCGTCTGCGAATGTTCTTAGCTAGGTTTTGTGTCGAGGTACCCCCGATAAATATTGAAATTTGATAATCAAAAAAATCGGGTTATAGAAGGAGTGGTCCAATTTTAATCAAATTTGATACACTCATAGACAAAGACATAAGAAACAATATTCAGAAGTTTCAAGGTTGCAGTTCTTACAATAGTGCAGAAAATTTGATACCAGGAAATCAAAATTTGACTTACATCCATTCATTTTTCTTTCAGTCTACGGTTTCACTTTAACCGGAAACAACTATTGCTTTTTAGTCTTTCGTGCCAACGTCCAAAGAGTCTGAGCTCCAGGATCATGGATTAGTTTTAAAGCTTTCATTACACCCGAGCAACGCCGGGCTATACTGCTAGTTATGCATAAAAACGAAAATAAGATCTTTGAAGTGAAAAAACTTTTTCTTTTTTCTTTTCTGCCAATCTCTTTTAGAAAATCATTTTAATAAGGAATTTTGCACTAAAGACTTTTTATTCCTGTCGAAAGGCAGAATGCATAAAAATGTCGGATGTCCGAGAAGCAATCAAGTTTTACAATTTCGGTCGCTAATCTCATTAATGATTTTAAAAAAAAAATCCTGTAATAAAAAAAATAAAAAATATAAAAACTGTAGAACATTCTAACCTCAATTAATATTTTGCTTTTAAAAACAATTTTAATATTTTGCTTTTAAAAACAATTTTAATATTTTGCTTTTAAAAACAATTTTAAAATTTTGCTTTTAAAAACAATTTTAAAATTTTGCTTTTAAAAACAATTTTAATATTTTGCTTTTAAAAACAATTTTAATATTTTGCTTTTAAAAACAATTTTAAAATTTTGCTTTTAAAACAATTTTACAATTTTGCTTTTAAAAACAATTTTAATATTTTGCTTTTAAAAACAATTTTACTATTTTGCTTTTAAAAACAATTTTAATATTTTGCTTTTAAAAACAATTTTAATATTTTGCTTTTACAAACAATTTTATTATTTTGCTTTTAAAAACAATTTTAATATTTTGCTTTTAAAAACAATTTTAATATTTTGCTTTTAAAAACAATTTTAATATTTTGCTTTTAAAAATAATTTTAAAATTTAATGAACTGCATTAATTCTACTAGAACGTTAAATCACTTACATTTGGAAAAATAGCTTTCATCTTAACCATTTTGAAAAGGTGTATCGACGTATCGATATGCCTCTTATTGAAATCCTATACAAACTTGATCGATATATGATTCCTCTCTAACCTTTTTATTATTTTTATATTTGCGATTACTATTAAATATCTATGTGCATAATAATAGCTAATAGGAAGCTTACCTGATTGGTCTTACTAGTAAACGAACTGGACTATATTTGAAGGCCCCAAGCTATTAAATTTGGAACTGACAAGTTAGTCAATCTCATTTTAAAAAGTAGATCCCAATAATCACTGAATGATGAATTGAACATTTAGCAGCCCTGGTTTTTCAAAACGTAATCTAACCTTCGCTGACATGGAATATATATATATATATATATATATATATATATATATATATATATATATATATAATACAGCTCTGTTCATACATTGAGCACTGTTTTATTAACACCTGAATACAATACATATGTATACCCTCTGCATGTGTATATTTATTAACTGATGTCACTAAATATATATATATATATTCCACAAAATGCACTGACTGCCTTCACATATTTATTACATTAAGTGTGAAATTAAGTTTTATTAAAACTTTATTTCACGATAATATGTAATGTTAGTAATATTTGTGTAATATTTTACATCAAATTAAAAATTCCCTATACATACATACATATATATATATATATATATATATATATATATATAGTGTGACTCCCAAAAAATGGGAACTTTTTAACAATCCAATAAAACCAAGAGTGAGGGAAGAAAATATTCTATTCAAAGTAATTGAAACCTTAAAACAGGCCATTTAAGAAACAATGATGGAATTTTCATTTTTAAAAAATGACGTCCTGTAGATGGCGTCCTCCTGTACGAATACGTTCTTGAAATCTGCTGTTGAGATTCCTCATTGAACCGCTGCAACATCTCAGCTGGGATGCTGTGAATTTCATCCAGAATTCTTGGTGGAGTCGTGTACACTTTACTCTTGAGATAGCCTCACAAGAAATCGCAAACGGACAAAGTAAAAATTCCCGTTTTTTTTGGGTCACCCTATATATATATATATATATATATATATCCAAATTTGCTAAAAAAAAAAGGTGATTTCATGATTATATAATGTCATAAAAAATAATTACTTAAATTCTTAGACCCAGATAGATAAAGATTCCTCTTTACGTTTCCCTATATATTTTTCTTTCTTTCTTTCTTTCTTTCTTTCTTTCTTTCTTTCTTTCTTTCTTTCTTTCCTTCCTTTCTTTCTTTCTTTCTTTCTTTTCCCCTCAATATTATTTTTAACAATTATAAATTAAACCCCTTTAATTTTTGCTATTTACATTGTTTAATTTCTAATTCTTAATTCTAAATTTTACTTCTTAATTTTTCCTTTCATTTTTATTTTTTTATTTAATTTAAATTTATTTTATCCTTTTTTTATTTAGAATTTTAAACTTTTAATGTTTAAATTTTAATTTTTCGCACAGTTTTATGTACATATAATATTTGAATATTTAAATTTTTAAAATTCATGATTTATGCTCCTCTTATCTCAGTAATTTATTATTTTTTTATTTAAATTTTAGATTTTGAATTAATATTTTAAATTTTTATCCACATCTAACCGTAGAATATTTAAATTTTTAATCTTGTTATTTAAAAAGCAGTAACTTAAATTTATAAAATTTAATTCCCATCACATCGAGTGAACTTAAATTCAAATGTACTTACTAAACTGTCAGTTTGAAATATGCACCTGATGATCGCATGAAATTCCGAGTTGTGCCATAGACGTAGGTTAAATGTATATTTATTAATATATTTATATATATATATATATAACGTAGAATATTTGGTTTTTAAGTCAGATAAATTCCTATAAAGACGAACTCAAAAGAACTCAATGTTAAATTTATTTATTTAATTTAGCAGAGTAATATAATCCAAAAATTTTTTTTAGATATTCTACAATTTGATGGATAATACGTATTTCGCACACAAACCTGCTGTTTGTCTGCAAAATACGTATTACCTATCAAATTGTAGAATATCTAAAAAATTTTCTAGATTATATATATATATATATATATATATATATATATATATATATATATAACACAGCTCTGTTCATACAAGTGAGCACTGTTTTATTAACACCTGAATAATAATGCTATACATATGTCCACCCTCTTCATGTGTATATTCATTAATTTACGTCACTATATATATATTTTTTTCTAAACATATATTGTTAAATATAAGAGACAATGAATGTCTATTACGTTTAATCATGAGTTGTTCTAAAGATCGTATTTTGTCTTTAATTTTAGATGAAAATAAAGACAGAAATTGATGCTTAGAACCAGCATCATAAAAAGATATCCAAATGTTGGAGAATTTTTGTGTCTATTTTCAACTGAAATTAAAGCCAAAATACGATGTTTAGAATGGCTCATGATTAAGCATTCATTGTCTGTCATATTTAATACATGTTTAGAAAATTATACTCTCTCTCTCTCTCTCTCTCTCTCTCTCTCTCTCTATATATATATATATATATATATATATATATATATGTGTATGTATGTGTGTGTGTGTGTTTGTCTTGAGCATATAGATAGGAAAAGATAATAGAATAAAGAAAAAAGAAAAATTAGGAAACGTATCTCATTCTAACAACTTTCATTTGTATTAAAGCTTTTTCAGAGATCGAATGAGAAATGAAAATGCAACAATGAGACATTATATATATTATATATTATGTTGTGATTTGGTGTTAATTCTTATTGGTCACATATGTGTCACGTGTATTAAAGCAACAGGTAATTTTTAAATATACGTGAGTAGAATATTTTGAATGGTAAAGTATATAACAATGTATTTTTTCTCGGTCTCTGAAGAAGGTTTAATAAAAGTAGAACATTTTAGATTGAGATACGTTTTCTATTTGTTCTTTTTCTTTATTCAATCATTTAGAATTTAGCCCCCCTATATATATATATATATATATATATATATCGAAGTGAATAAGTAACGACGAAAAAATTAACAAGGTTCAAAGCATTAATTTAAAACAGTGCTCAATATAAAATAGAGCTATGAATATTTATTATAAATTATAGTTTAGAACATTTGTACAAATTATCATCTACTACAAAGTGTACATTTTGTTTCGGCATTGAAAGGACAATGTCTCATCAGGTCACTGTGAAAGAAGATGGAAAATTCTTTATCTAATATTGGCGAATTATGTGTGAGAGGCTGATGGGGTAGAAAATGGGAAATTAGAGTTTTAAGTTAGAATCAGAACGAAAAGAGGGAAAAGCTAGAGGACGGAGGTGATTAATGGACGTGCTGAAAATTCTATAGACAGATTTAACTGTAGAAGATAAGGTATGGTCCTTTACAGCCTTTGTGGTCAGACTCTCGAGTTTAACAAAAAGAAAAAAATAAGGAAATGTATACGGGGGGGAGTAGGAAATGAGGCGGTAAGAAGTGGATAAGAATAGCTGTTTTAGTGAAGTATACGACTACAAATATATTTGTATTTAAATATATTTTTTGTGTTTAAATAGAAATTTAGGAAATCTCTGTTTTATATAAAACTTTAATTAGATCACAGTTTGTAGTATGAAATAAAGGTAAAATTTGAGGTAAGAGTGTTTACTATGAAGGTTTATCGTTTCTAGAGACCTTAACTTTAGCTTTTGTAATTTTAGCATGATTGTAAAGTTAGTTCTTTAATGTGTTTGCAGTTTACTGTAGTTTCATGCCTCTGGTTTAATAATATGTTGCTCCTCATGTATTTAATGATTTTCATGTTTTCTTGAAGACAAAGGAAACATGGTTCCTTTACCGATTTAGATGCTCTGGCCTGTTTGAGGATTTCCATTTAACTTTAGGTGTTTTATTTTTGTTATATATATATATATATATATATATATATATATATATATATTATAAATTATGTTTTAGAACATGTACATAATTTCTTCTATATATGTCCTCTTCCCTACAATCATATGTTTGTTTCAGTGTTTGGATTTAAACACTTCTTCGGGGGAAATAAAGGTTTGGAAATATTCCCTGTTTATATTTGGTTCGTTGTTGTCGTGGGGGTTGGTAGGGGTTATTGGTAATTAAGTGAATGTCTCGTTTTGATGTTAGACTTTTGAGGAATTTGGTGTGTAAGTGTGAAAGTGTTGATTAATGGTATTATCTGTTGGAATGTATGTTTTATCTTTTTATCGGTTGGATATATCTTTTGGTTAGGATTTCTAAGAGGCGCTGTTGAGTGGTCATTTTTATGGTTGGCTATCATTTAATTGGTTTATGTCAGCTGTTAGTGGACCTAATTCATGTATTTACTTTGATCCTGTGTCTAGGTTTTCATAGACGTGATAAGGGTGGGGTGTTTTTTCTTTCCAATTTAGATTTTTCGGAAAGAAAAAAATAGAAAAAAAAGAATATATATATATATATATATATATATATATAAGAAAACTTAAGACTGACACGTAATTTCATGGTGAATCTATGAATTCGTGTACAATCCTTTGTAAAATAAAGACGGAAGCTGACGATGGTTCGCCTGAAATAGGCATATACCTCCGATTCACCATGAAATAACGTGTCTGCCTTAATTTTTCTTATATTTTCTCTATATGTATTTAGAGCTCTCTTAGAGAGTTATCCTACCACTATATGTAAAGGATACTCCTTTGGATTCTTCTATACACACACTGCATGCTGATATATATATATATATATATATATATATATATATATATATATATATATATATATATTAGGATTTTGAATTCAGAATTTCTTTTCTTATTTCAGGGTTCAGTCAGCACTTCTATTTAAGTCGTAGCTAAGAGAAAAGGTGTGTTAATAGATTTTCCGAGTCCATTTATACAAAAATGTATGTAAATGAACTCAGCCAGAATTCGAAACAGGGGTAACATTTTTATATTTCTGAATTGCTAACTGCTGACACATTTTTAGCGTCCTCTTGACTTAAAAGCAGCTACGAAATATATCAATGCAAAGAATTTTTTTTAGCACTGAATGTTATTGCCATTTGAATAAATTCCCCTACAGAGAAAAAAAGAAGTCGCCTTCGATATAAATGTAAAAATCTTAATGCAAAAATAGGATAGTCTGAGTAATTTTTAATTTGGGAGTAGGAAGGCGAGTAGGGCGAGCAGGGACAGAGGAACAAAAAAAAAAAGGGCTAAAATTCTTGGGAGTTACTAATGCAGAACAATGAATGCATTTAAGGATATTAAACAATTCAGATTAGCGCCTCATTGCTTCAGTTGTACACACGCGCACGTGCGGGGTGTTCATAAAGGATATCTGGGTGTTTGGGTGCATATCTATTATAAAATTCATTCAAAGACTTTTTGGCCACACCTCTGCAGAAACACACACGGACACACAAGCGAAGCTAGATTTTCAAAAGCACATATATGAACAGTTCTGTGACTACACGCTAACATAGAGCAATTGAGGATCAATAACGCCCGAGGCTAACGCGGTGAATAAGCTAATTTCTTTATTTGAAATTTTCACTGTATAATGTTTAATTCATGTGATATATGGAGAAGCATTGACAAGTGCATTGACAAAGGAGGAAATTATTATAAACATTTTTGTGTAGAAGAAATGCTTCATCTTTAGTCTACGTGTTTAGAGATGAATATACATGTAAATATTGGAACTCCAACTCACAATCTATCTATCTATCTATCTATCTATCTATCTATCTATCTATCTATCTATCTATCTCATATGATATGCGCTAAAAAAGACTGCCTTCTTCCACCGAACGCCCCGTGGCCCAGGGGTAGAGTCGCCAACTAGGTCGGGTTTCGAGCCTCTGTTAGGGAGCAATCGGAGTCTAACCGTACTCATGAGCTGTAATACAGCGAAACAGATCTGTCTGCGGATGACGATATATATATATATATATATATATATATATATATATATATATATATATATAGAATAAGTAAAGAACAGGTAGAAAAGAAGTGTCTTTCTAACATGTTTCATTTTAACAAGCTTTTTCAGAGATTATTTAAGGACAAATGATTTAATTAAAAAAAAAATTAAATTCACATGGACAGTAATGGATTTTTAAAAGATTAAAAAATCTCTGAAGAAGCTTGTTATAAGTGAAATATGTTAGATTAAAGAAACTTTTCTTACTTATTCTTTATTTATTCTATTCATCTTGTCGGAATTTCGCTCCATATATTCAGCTCATATATATATATATATATATATATATATATATATATATATATACTTACAGGGTGACCCCAAAAACGGGAATTTTTTAAGTGTGTATTGGCAGACATGAGCAAGTTGCAGTACTGCGAAACAGTTGCCCCACGAAGTAAACACTCTGCCATTTCATTAACCATGGATCAAGATGAATTTCTAAGCAAGTTATGGATGTCATATGAGGTCCATTTTCATTTCACAGCTTACGTGAATAAGCAGAACTGCCGTTACTGGGCAGACACAAATCCTAATGAAGTTCTAGAGAGCCCTTCACCCGTTAGTAAGGTGACAGTATGGTATGTTGTTTTATTACAGGGGATCATCGGACCTTACTTTTTTTTTTTTAAATGAACAGGCAATCTTACTCACTTTTACTCTCTCCTCAGCAGATTTCAATAATGCATTCATACAGGAGGGCACTATCTACAGAACGTAATCTTAAAAACATGAAAATTCCATCATTGTTTCTTAAATGGTATAATTTTAAGGTTTCAATTACTTTGAATAAAATATTTTTCTTCCATCAATCTTGGTTTTATTGGATTGTTAAAAGGTTCTCGTTATTTGGGGTCACCCTGTATAGATTTGCTGCATCGACATTTATGTAATTTTGTATTGGCTTTCATTTTTAGCATAATACTTTTTATGCAAATGCGAGTCATAGGATCTTCGAAATTAAGCAACCTCGAGGGGCCTGTGTAATAGACAATGGCTCGGAATTGTTAATTTGAGAGTCGAGTTCCAATTCTAGTTGGGTTCGTTTTATTTACGAGCAAGTACCCTTGGGAAAGATATGTATCCACTCCTTCTCTCCCCACCCATATCTATGTATCCACCTCTTCACGCTCCCTCCATCTATGTATCAGAAAATTATTAATTGTATCACTAAAACCATTATTGTCTCAAAAACTAAACTGCTTCCAACATAGATTTCGGAATTAAATGACCCATAGCAGTGTTGGTATGCCGCTAAACAAAAAAAAAAAAAAATAATAATAACGTTATGAATGAAATGATTATATTAGTAATCCGTTCTCAACAATTGTAGATGAAATATTACATTTTTATTGTAGTCCGTGGCATGTTTGCATATTGGCATTTCGTAATTAGTACCTTAACAACGGAATATTTTATTAGCAATAGACCAAACTATCGCCCGGTTCACACTCCACCCACGTCTATTGAACAGGTGAAGAGGCTCATCCCTTGTTCCCTGTTTAGGATGTGGTTTCCGGATTTCTCTTTTCCAAATCTTTTCACTCTTACGTAAGAGAGTTAAAGTTTTAGACAGGAAAAGAATGAAGACAGAGACGAATCAGCTTTAGGGGGAGAAAGAGTAAAGGGCAAGAGAAGGATATGGATACAGGAGTGAAGACAGTTATGAAGGTAGAGAGAAAGGAAAAGAACAAGATACACGGGGTGATGTGGAAAGAGCTGGAATTAAGTGGATAAGAGATGGGAATTGATTTTGCATTTAAATTCTTGGAAGTTATAGCCGTCAGGAAAGCAAGTATGCGGAAGGGAGTTCCACAGGCGGGAAGCGCAAGAAAAGAAGCTGCTGGAGTAGAATTATCGCCTGCATTTGGTTGATCTAACTGTAAAAGGGTGAGACCTTGTTGCCAGTCTGGTTACCCGACCTAAGCTCGTCAGAGCAGAAGCCATGAAAATATTTGTAGAAGAGACAGTGGGAAGCCACATTCCGCCGATGAGAAAGTGGCTGAAGTCTAGCTGCCAGGTCGGGACCAACCACATGACAGATACTGTAACCCTCGACCTCAAGTGGCCCTCGAACCTTGTACAAAGTGAACTACATAAGAGAACTAAAGTTTTAGGCAAGAGGAGAGTGAAGAGAAAGGCGAACCAGCTACAGGGGGTGACAGAGAAAGGGCAAGAGAAGTATGTGAACTCAGAAGTGAAGACAATTGCGAAGGTAGAGAGAAAGGAAAAGAACAAGATATACAGGGTGATGTAGAAAGGACTGGAGTCAAGTTAATAAGAGCTGGGCATTGACATTGCATTTAAATTCCTGGTGGGTGTAGCCGTTAGGAAAGCAAGAATATGGAAGGGAGTTCCACAGGCGGGAAGCGCAAGAAAAGAAGCTGATGGAGTAGAATTGTCGCCTGCATTTGGTTGATCTAATTGTAAAAGGGTGGGACCTTGTGGCCAGTCTGCTTGCCTGAGTAAATTCTTTTGGTAGGAGCACCAGTGATCTAAGTTCTTCATAGCAGAAACTATGAAAATTTTTGTAGAAGAGACAGAGGGAACCCACATCCTGTCGATGAGAAAGTGGCTGGAGTCGAGATGCCAGGTCGGGACCAAATCACATTAAAGATTCACGTTTGGAGCCTGTCGAGAACACTGAGACGAACATTATGAAAAGTTTCTTTCTATTTTTGTACATACCCAATATAACTCGATAAACCGCTTAACTAGCCGCATATATCTCACGATCGCCATTTCTTAGTTTAGTTTAATGGTTTGAATTGCCTTTCAGTGTTTATTTCTTTACTTTAGTTCTGTAATCCGTTGTAGAACATTTTAAACTTATAATCTGATTGGAGTAGTCAATTATTCTAACCGTTACAAAATTAGATATTTCCATATTTTTTCTGTTAGTCGTACCAGTTGTTATGGGAACACTGGGAGCGTTCGCAAATAACTTAGGAAAAGGCTGGAAGAAAAGAGACACAGCCTTACTGAAAACAACATGGATACTAAGGAGGGTTTGTCACTTAATCACTATTATTAGTCGATAGTTTTAACTGAGTTAACTCAACAAATGAACAAGGCAATAAAGCCACTAAGATGCAATGAGTTACTGATAACGAAAAACAATAGAGTGGAGGAAATTGAGAAAATGTTATTGGGAAGTCAGTCAGTTAAGTCCCATACGTGAAACACGCTTGGGCGATTATGTCTTTTTCGATACATGACTGACCGGACAGAAGATTATCCCGCTGTAGGTTGCCATTGCTTTCTGCGGTAGACTGGTTGCCGACCAAGGCTATAGAACCCAGTCTGTCCTGCTATTTAACCCATAACTGGAGGGAAGAGACGGATTAATACCTTTCCTAAGGGTATTTGTGCGTAAGTGAATGCAATGGATTCAACTGGAATTCGAACTCGTCTCCCCGGTTTCTCGTTCCGAGCCGATATCCACTGTACCACAACGCACGTGTTATTGGGAAGAGGTGACAATAAAAAGAAAATAATTCAAGGAGACAGAAGATGACGATTTATGTTGCATTTAATTTTTTTTTGTAGATCGTAGGAAAGGAAGACGCCATAAAATGAATTTCACGGCGAAGAAGTACGGGAGAAGGAAATATTAGCATATAAATTACGGTTACATCTAATAATTTCAGCAGTAAAATGATGAAACCGAACTGCCAATCTAGTACTATGTTTGAATTTGTATAGTCGAAGTACCAAAGGGGTGAGCGCCTGAGAACAATTTCCATGAAAATATTTGAAACAAAGGCACATTATAGCGAGATTGAAACAGTGATGCCATATCAGGACCAAAACGAAACTTATGATGAAGATAGTGGAAACGAAGCGTGATATGGGGAAAAAGATTGTCACGTTAAATTGTCGAAGTGAACACTGGATCCATTGAGTGTAAAAATCTTAATCTAAACTTATTTATGAATGGAATTTTGTCTGTATGTCTGTGTCCGTTACCTATAGACTCCAAAACGGCTGAACCGATTTTCTTGAAAATTTACACAGTTGTACTATAAGCGTCTGCGAGTGTTCTTAGCTAGGTTTTGTGTCGAGGTATCCCCGATAAATATCGAAAATCGATAATCGAAAAAATCGGGTTATAGAAGGAGTGGTCCGATTTTAATCAAATTTGATACACTCATAGACAAAGACATAAGAAACGATATTCAGAAGTTTCAAGGTTGCAGTTCTTACAATAGTGCAGAAAATCAATAATATATATATATATATATATATATATATATATATATATATATATATAAGGCAAGATATTTGTGCATGTGTCTGTTTATCTGACTGTATGTCAGTATTTTTTTCAGCCCTTTTATTTTAGTTTTTGCTTCGGGTTTGGCTCTAAGTGGGTATAATTGTATTTCTTAGTCTCAGCCATGATACTCAGAGGACTTATTTGCCTTCAAAATTCAGTTTACGACGAAAAAAACTTATTTGATATCGATACCAGGAAATCAAAATTTGACTTACATCCATTCATTTTTCTTTCAGTCTACGGTTTTACTTTAACTGGTAACAGCTGTTGCTTTTTAGCCTTTCGTGCCAATGTCCAAAGAGTCTGATCTCCAGGACCATGGATTAGTTTTAAAGCTTTCATTACACCCGAGCAACGCCGTTTCAGCCGTTTCGGAGTCTATAGGTAACAGACACACACACACACACACACACACACATAACACACACACACAGTTCCATTTATCAATAAGTTTAGATCTTGAAGTGAAATAGTGTGTCCGGGTAACTTATTCTAGCTGAGTGGAGCTCAGAGCTAGTCTGGTCTCTGTTTAACTTCGGTATCTGTCGGAACTCTTGATAAATGTAACGGATCTCTACGATTACTCTCCACTGTAAACTGCAACTACAACTGAGATTCCAGATCATCCACTCCTGTTCTCTATATGGCAGGATTATATGTACTCTCCAATCGAGTCAATTATAATATACAAAAGGGAGAGATCCCACAACAATTTTATATTCTAATCACTTTCAATATAAAACCTTTAAAGAACAGACGATTTCCATTGCAGTTTTATTGTAATAACAGCGTTCCTTGGTTCAAATCGAGATCTTATTTTGATTTTATTATTATTATTTACTCATTGACAAAGCCGCAATGTGATCTTGTAAGTCCCTTGGGTTGTAATGGTACTGTGCTTACCCCACTAATAATGTTTTAAAAGGAAAAAAACAAAATAAAAATTTTTTTACGAAGCTAACAACAATTAAAATTAATTTACGTAATTTCCTGGTAATAAATTTCTACAACAGATCAGAAATTTGTAAATTCGTGAGAACATCGTTTTCAATGGCGATGAGAACGTTTTCTATTACCTTCAGAACGTTGCCGATCATGGCTCTTCACGATTTCCTGTCCTTTGTAGCTTTGTGGAATTCCCTTCCATTTACTTGCTACCCCGACAGCTACAATCTCTAAGAATTTAAATGTAAAGTCAATAGTCATCTTCTATCTCACTAAGCTGCATTCTCTCTTTCATGCTCCCTTCTCTGTCCACTCCACTCTCATCAGTATTCTCATCCTTCTCTTACCCACTTCCTGGTTCCCCCTATAACCTGTCACTCTTTCTCATAACTTTCCTCCTATGTAACCCCCTGCAAAACAGTGGCAGTAAAATGCCTTGCTTGGGGCGATATGATTATAAAAAAAGAAAAAGCTTCTAACTTTTGTCTTTCTGTTATTTCTCCTAAACCTTGTTACACCATCCATTTAATATCTCTTCTTCTGTTCCTTTTGCCTTCAATCTGTCCTGGGTGTATCAGAATTTCCAAGCCCTCTTTCCACGCTATGTGCCCTAGAAATTTCGACTCTACTGTCCTGATGCTAAGTATGGTCTTTTTTATTACCATTTTTCTATAAAACTTCATCGTTAGTCACACGTTCAGTCCATAGTATTCACAGTATCCTTTTTGACTTAATCGTCTTCGATCTCTTTGAGGCGGTACCGTTTCTGTTCGACTTCAAATTCACATTCCTGCATAGGCATCAATGCAGCTGGGCTGCCACTACATCATTGTAGCACTTGTATTCTTTTATTCTTTATCTTATTAGTTTCTTCATTTGCTTTCATCTTAGTTAAAATCACTTACTCAAGTCAGTTAAGTGCCATACGTGATACACGCTTTGGGCAATCATGTCTCTTTCGAGACATGACTGACTGGGCAAAAGATAATCCTGCAGTAGTTTGCCATTGCATTCTGTGGTAGACTGGTTGCCAGCCAAGGCTATAGAACCCAATCTGTCCTGTTATTTGACTCATAGCTAGAGGGAGAAGAGATGCATGATATTATTAAGTAGTAATTAATGGGGGGTCAGTTTATTACTTTATAGCAATAGAAAACTGACCCCCACTTTATGCCCAGTAGAAGTTTTACTTGTTGCCAACTATTATAATAGGATCTTCCTAGGATCTTGCACATTCCCTGATCACGTATACGTCGTCTTTTGGCGTTGTTTTTCTCTTCCGACCACATTTTTTCCGTTAAGTTTTGGACTGATGGATCCAGTTTGTTTCTTCACCTTGATGACACGACTGACAGTTGAAAGGCTGATACCATCTCCATCCGCAATTTTTTTGTAAGGCTTGCCAGTGTGTTTGTGCAGCGTTACAATTTTTGTTCGCTTCTTTGGAGTAACGTCGATCGTAGACAATGGCTGTAGAACAACTAATCGACAATCGAGACAATGGTGTCTGGTTGTGATAAAAATCTGATTCAATCGTGGATGACGCAATACCTTTCAAAGTCGTACACTCAGAAAAATAGATTCGTATTATTGTACCCCACTGCAAATGACCAAATCTGATGAAAAAATATAAATCGATTACACCCTGTCACCACAGTGGGTTTAAAACTGACTATATGGTGAAAGAAAGGAAATTAACGCAATTAATTTGCACAAGGGTGTATACTTACAGTCTCTATCGCATATTTATAAATTCATTTTACTGCACATCAATGCAAATGGCCCAATCTAAGAAAAAGATATAAATCGATTACATCCTGTCACTACAGTGGGTCTAAAACTGTCCGTATCGTAAAGGAAAGAAAATTTCAATTAATTTGCACAAGGGTGTATATTTACAGTCCTTATCGCATATTTGTAAATTCATTTTACTGCACATCAATGCAAATGGCCCAGTCTAAGAAAATAATATAAATCGATTACATCCTGTCACTACAGTGGGTCTAAAACTCCCCGCATCGTGAAAGAAAGAAAATTACAATTAATTTGCACACGGGTGTAAGTAACACTTATACAGGGTGGCCTAAAAAAACGGGAACTTTTTGACAATCCAATAAAACCAAGAGTGATGAAAGAAAAATATTTTATTCAAAGTAATTGAAACCTTAAAACATGCCATTTAAAAAGCAATGATCTGCTGTTGAGATTCCTCATTGACCACTGCAACATCTCAGCTGGGATACTGTGAATTTCATCCTGAATTCTCTGTTTTAACTCATCCATGATTCTTGGTCGAGACGTGTACACTTTACTCTTGAGATAGCCCCACAAGAAAAAAAATCACAAACGGACAAATCTGGTGATCAAGGGGGCCATGGAACATTATCAAATCTTAAGATCACACGGTTACCGAACAATTTTCGCACAGCCTCCAATGACTGCCGTGCAGTGTGTGATGTCGCTCCATCCTGTTGAGTCCAGGTTTCTTGAACGTGTGAAAATTTACTCAATTCAGGTTTCTCCACGTAACGATTCGCAAATACAGTGAATGAGATCCTTTGTTCATTTTCAAAAAATAAGGTCCGATGATCCCATGTAATGAAACAGCACACCATACTGTCACCTTACTAGCGTGAAAAAGGGCGCTCATGAACTTTATTAGGATTTGTGTCTGCCCAGTAACGATAGATCTGCTTATTCACGTAACCTGTGAGATGAAAATGGGCCTCATATGACATCCATAACTTGCTTAGAAATTCATCCTGATCCATGTTTACTGAAATGGCAGTGTTTACTTCGTGAGGCCGCCGTTTCGCAGTGATGCCACTTGCTCATGTCTGCCAATACACACTTCAAAAATTCCCGTTCTTTTGGGTCATCCTGTACTTATCGAGTGTTTATAGTTTCTTTACATTGATAATATTCTCCTGAGAAGATAAGAGGTTCCCAACACTGCAATTTTTTGAATCACTTTTAACAGGTGCCACCAACGATCTTGTTAATGTTCTTGTCTGTAACTTTTATTATGATATCCACAACAGTTATTTAAGGTGACCTATTCTTTCAAGGGATGTGCGATGTGGTACATTGGATATCGGCTCGGAACGAGAAATCGGGGAGCCGAGTTCGAATTCCAGCTGAATTCATTGCATTCACTTACGAGCAAATACCCTTGGGAAAGGTATTAATCCGTCTATTCCTTCCAGTTATGGGTTAAATAACCGGATACTTTGGTTTCTATAGCCTTGGCTGGCAAACGGTCTACTGCAGAAAGCAATGGCAACCTACTGCGGGATACTCTTCTGCCCAGTCAGTCATGACTCTTTCGAGACATGATCGCCCAAGCGTGTTTCACGTATGGCACTTAACTGACTGACTGATTTTTTCAAGTTCACGTTCAAGATCTTTATATTTATACTTGGCATATTTTTTAACAAATATAATTTTATTTACATTTTTCGGACTATTGTCCTCATATTTATTGTCATGTTCACGACGTTTCGGTTGTTGTACGATCCGACCGTCTTCAGGTGATTGGAATTTTTAACTGAACCCTTTATTTTGATCACTGTTCGAAGATTGTTCTCATTGCATGAGTCATGCCACTACCAGAAATCTTAGTTATCCCCCTTTAACTCAATTTTCTCCAAGTTTTTGTTCGCCACTGCTGTCGCCAGGGACTGAACTCACAACTCTTTGTGTCATATCACTGGATCAAGCCAACACTTTTATCCACTGGGTCGTGTCGAAAAAAGGGTTCGCTTTAAAATTTCGATCACCTGAAGAAGGTCGAAGCTACAATAGCCGAAACGTCGTGAACATGACAATAAAGTTGAAGACAATAGTCCAAAATATGAAAATAATGTAAATAGATCATCTCAGAAATATAGACAAATGGATGTGTAATGGATATTGATTCGTAATAAGAAATTGGAGAGCTGAGTTCGAATTCCAGTTTAGTTCATTGCATTGCGCAATGACTCTTGTGAAAGGTATGGATCTGTCGCTTCTCTTTCCAGCTATGGATTAAATAACAGGACAAATATAGGTTCTATATCCTTGGGTGGCAACCAGTCTACCACAGAAAGTAATGGCAACCTACTGCGAGAAAATCTTCTGCCTAGTCAGTCATGTCTCAAAAGAGACATGATCGTCTAAGCGTGTATCACGTATTGTAATTAACTGATTAATATTTTTATCTGATATCAGTGACATATTTATGTAAAGTCATTTTTGTTAGTAGATTTTAATCAATATTTAGTTTACGTTTATATTATTACGAGCGGTACAGCCCGGCGTTGCTCGGGTGTAATGAAAGCTTTAAAACTAATTCATGGTCCTGGAGCTCAGACTCATTGGACGTTGGCACGAAAGATTAAAAAGCAATAGTTGTTTCCATTTAAAGCGAAACCGTAGACTGAAAGAAAAATGAATGGATGTAAGTCAAATTTTGATTTCCTGGTATCGATATCAAATAAGTTTTTTTCGTCGTAAACCGAATTTAATTCTGAGTTTTGGTCAATCATTTTTTTTCCTTTTGCTACACTTAACACGTAAAACTCCCTATAAATGAACATTAGTAAAAAATGCCGGCTGACCAGAAGGAGACTACCACCACCTTTAAATTTGTTGTTTTTCTTTCTTTTTCTTTTTTTAACCTTTTTCAGCGCAGTCTTATCGATTATTACATAAAGTTTCCGATTATAAAAAAAAATTTGAAAAAATTTAAATATGTAAACAATTTTAGCGGGGCTCAGTTTCTCATACAACGTTATAGTAAATCAATCCTCCATCTTGGAACCACTCGCGTTGAGATTGCTTCGTTTTGTTTTGTGGGGACGAGTTGTTGCTCTTGTTTTTGTCTTTTTCAAGTTTTCTTCAGTTCTTACGATGAGATCTTCCTCAGAAACTCCAAGAATGACTTTATTCAAAAATTTCGCAAAGGATTCTGTTGTGAATATGCGCAATCACGAAAGTTAATTGCACAGGATCGATTTACTATAACGTTTTATGAAAAACTGAGCATCCCCCTCCAAATTGTTTAAATGTTGAAATGTTTACAAATTTTTTTTTGTCAATCGGAAAGTTTAGGGTTTAATCGATAAGATTGCACTGAAAAAGTAAAAAAAAAAAAAATGATAATCAACAAATTTACAAGTGGTGGTAATGTCGTACCGCCGAGTAGTTCCGAAATGGAGGATCGATTTACTATAACGTTGTATGAAAAACTGAGCCCCACCCCACCACTAAAATTGTTTAAATATTGAAATTGTTCCCAATTTTTTTTTTGTCAATCAGATAGGTTAGGGGTAATCGATAACATTGCATTGAAAAAAGTAAAAAAAAAAAAGAATGAAAAACAACAAATTTAAAGGTGCTGGTAGTCTCCTTCAAGTCCGACAAAATGCGTTAAATCCCCACATTTTTGGCATTAAATAACCCACAGAGGTGTTGATATGCCGTTAAACAAAACTCAAACTCAAACTTTACATAAAATGCGCGTGAGGTTAGCTTTTTTTTTTTTAAACTGATCAGTGTAAAATGTCATAACGACATTTCTTAACTTAGGCTTCGGCTCGAGACCCAGATGGAAATCAGTATTCAACAGAAATAATAATAATAATAATAATAATAATAATAATAATAATAATAATAAATACAAGTAAATAATAGTAGTCATCTAAACTTATTTATAAATGGAACTTTGTCGCTGTGTGTGTCTGTGTCTGTGTGTCCGTTACCTATAGACTCCGAAACGGCTGAACCGATTTTCTTGAAAATTTACACAGTTGTATTATAAGCGTCTGCAAGTGTTCTTAAATAGGTTTTGTGTCGAGGTACCCCCGATAAATATCGAAAATCGATAATCGAAAAAATCGTGTTATAGAAGGAGTGGTCCGATTTTAATCAAATTTGCTACACTCATAGACAAAGACATAAGAAACGATATTCAGAAGTTTCAAGGTTGCAGTTCTTATAATATTGCAGAAAATCGATAATATATATATATATATATATATATATATATATATATAAAAGGCAAGATGTCTGTGTGTGTTTGTTTATCTGCCTGTATGTCTGTAGTTTTTTCAGCCCTTTTATTTTAGTTTTTGCTTCGGGTTTGGCTCTAAGTAGGTATAATTGTAGTTCTTAGTCTCAGCCATGATACCATATTTACTCAAAGGACTTATTTGCCTTTACAATTCGGTTTACGGCGAAAAAACTCATTTGATATTGATACCAGGAAATCAAAATTTGACTTACATCCATTCATTTTTCTTTCAGTTTACGGTTTCGCTTTAACTGGAAACAACTATTGCTTTTTAGTCTTTCGTGCCAACGTCCAAAGAGTCTGAACTCCAGGACCATGGATTAGTTTTATGGCTATACTGCTAGTTATTATTATTATTATTATTATTATTATTATTATTATTATTGTTGTTGTTCTTTGATTTCTATTACATACTCATTTTCTTCCGTGTCACATCAGAATTTGTGCAAATAAAAGTCATATATTTGCAGTCATGTTTTAGCCTTTTATTGTCTTGTTCGTTGTGGTGCAGTGGATATCGACTCGGAACGAGAGATCGGAGTGCCGAGTTCGAATTCCAGTTGATGCCCTTGCATTCACTTACGCATAAATACGCTTGGGAAAGGTATTAATCCGTCACTTCCCTTCATTATTATGGGTTAAATAATAGAACAAATTGGGTTCTGTAGGCTCGGCTTGCAACCAGTCTATCACTGAAAGCAATGGGAACCTACTGCGGGTTATCGTCTGCCCGGCCAGTCATGTCTCTTTCGAGACATGATTGTCCAAAGTGTGTATCACGTATGGCACTTAACTGACTGACTTTACATAATAGTTGGCAACAATTAAAGTGGGCAACAATTAAACTGGGCATAAAGTTGGGGTCGGTTTTCTATTGTTATAAAGTAATAAACTGATCCTTCACTAATTACTACTTAATAATATCATGCATATCTTCTTCCCCCTAGCTATGAGTCAAATAACAGGACAGATTGGGTTCTATAGCCTTGGCTGGCAACCAGTCTACCACAGAATGCAATGGCAAACTACTGCAGGATTATCTTCTGCCCAGTCAGTCATGTCTCGAAAGAGACATGATTGCCCAAAGTGTGTATCACGTATGGCACTTAACTGACTTGAGTAAGTGATTGTAACTAAGATGAAAGCAAATGAAGAAACTAATAAGATAAAGAATAAAAGAATACAAGTGCTACAATGATGTAGTGGCAGCCCAGCTGCATTGATGCCTATGCAGGAAGTATGAACTAGAAGTCGAACAGAAACGGTACCGCCTCAAAGAGATCGAAGACGATTAAGTCAAAAAGGATACTGTGAATACTATGGACTGAACGTGTGAGTAACGATGAAGTTTTATAGAAAAATGGTAATAAAAAAGACCATACTTAGCATCAGGACGGTATAGTCGAAATTTCTAGGGCACATAGCGTGGAAAGAGGGCTTGGAAATTCTGATACACCCAGGACAGATTGAAGGTAAAAGGAACAGAGGAAGAGATATTAAATGGATGGTGTAACAAGGTTTAGGTGAAATAACAGAAAGACAAAAGTTAGAAGCTTTTTCTTTTTTTATAATCATATCGCCCCAAGCAAAGCATTTTACTGCCACTGTTTTGCAGGGGGTTACATAGGAGGAAAGTTATGAGAAAGAGTGACAGGTTATAAGGGGTGTCAGGAATGGATAAGAAAAGAATAAGTGTGGTCATAAACTGGGGGATCAGTTTATATATTGGTTGAAATGCAGAACAGATCCCCCACTTTATGTCCAAATTATAATAGTATAGAATATTTTTTTTATAATCATATCGCTCCAAGCAAGGCATTTTACTGCCGATGTTTTGTATACGTGATCAGGGAAAGTGCAAGATCCTAGGAAGACGTTATTCGTTTTGTTTTAATTAATTTGCACAAGGTTGTCATATAAGAATTTGTGCAAACAAAATGTATATGTTTAGTGGTTTTGTTTTATCCATTGTCTCGGGTAAGGACCCGGTAAGTGATTGTAACTAAGATGAAAGCAAATGAAGAAACTAATAAGATAAAGAATAAAAGAATACAAGTGCTACAATGATGTAGTGGCAGTCCAGCTGCATTGATGCCTATGCAGGAAGTATGAACTTGAAGTCGAACAGAAACGGTACCGCCTCAAAGAGATCGAAGACGATTAAGTCAAAAAGGATACTGTGAATACTATGGACTAAACGTGTCAGTAACGAGGAAGTTTTATAGAAAATGGAAACAGAAAGGACAGTACTTAGCATCAGGAATGTATATTTGAAATTTCAAGGGCACATAGCGTGGAAAGAGGGCTTGGAAATGATGATATTCCCTGGACGGTTTGAAGGCAAGAGAGACAGAGGAAAACATGAAAACTGGATGGTGTAACAAGGTTTTGAAGAGATAATAAAAAAACAAAAGTTAAGGGCTACTAAGGACAGGAAATTGTGGAGAGTCATGATCGCCAACGTTCTAAAGGGAATGAAAAACGTTCTCATGGCCATTGAAAACGATGTTTTTAAGAAATTTTTGATCTACTTTAAAAAATTATTAGCAGGAAATTACGTAAATTAATTTTAATTGTTTTTAACTTCATAAAACTTTTTCAATTTTATTTTCCTTTTGAAAACATTTTTGGTGGAGCTGTGCTCAGTAGTTACGTTTTTCGTTCTTGCTAGAAAATGAAATCGAAATCCGGGTTTATTGATCTTGACTCAATTAAAACGGTTCGACAGCAGACTGCTCCGAGCGCACTAGTGATTAAGCAATAGAAAAAGATGCCTTCCAAAACCTAAACAAAGTATTAAACAACAGAATTGACATGTAATATCGATCCTCTTATGTGGCAATGAATGGTAGTCATTTTCCTCGCAGATGAGGAGAAGATTTAACGCAAGTGGTTCTATATGATGCGAGGTGCAACGGGAAAGTTTTAAGGAAAAGAGTTATGAGTTAAATAACAGGATGGTGCCTGGAGGCAACCCATCTAGTGTTAGTGTCACAATAAAAACACCCTTGGTAGCCCTGGCGAAGCATCAAGTATTCAGCTATTTGACAAGATTAAGCATTTCGCTGCAAACTGCGCCAGGGTTCCAAATGCACAAGGAATACTGGAGAGGTGTAGTGAGTTCTATCTCGGCCAAGGCCGCAAGACGACGACGACGGCGACGACGAAGGAAAAGAGAAACAAAAAAAAACAGTTAGAATCAGAAATAAACAGATGAAATATTCGTGACACGTAACAAGAGGATAGGGCTTGGAAAATTTGAAACTCATAGGACATATTTAAAGCAAGAGGGAGCGACAGAGACAAAGTGACCTACCAAACCAAATTGTAGAACTGAAAGACAAAATAATGATGAGGAAAGATAGTAAAAACAAAAAAAATATTGCTAAGAGTTATGAAGGATAGGAAGATGTGGAGAGATATTCGATTATATTATAGAAGTCTTTTTATTTAAATCTAGCCATCTGTTAAAAATTGCTGTAAGAGAGACAGGAAACATTGATTTTGTTTTAAATAAATCAGTTAGTTAAGTGCCACACGCTTGGGCGATCATGTCTCGAAAGAGACATGACTGACAAGGCAGATGATTTTCCCGCAGTAGGTTGCTCTTACTTTCTGTGGTTGACAGCAAAAACTACAGAATCCATTCTGTTCTTTGACCCACAGCTGTAGGGAAAAGGTGGATTAATACCCTCCCCAAAGGTTATTTGCGCGTAAGTGAATACTACGAACTACGACTGAAATTCAAACTCGGTTCTTCGATGTTCATAACCTGAACCGATATCCACTACACCGCAAAGCACATCATTGTTTCAAATCTGATCTTAAAACACAGTTTATCGAACACAAATAGGATTCGGGATTCCTTCCTATTTTCTCTGTTAATTAAATTATTTCTCTGGGGAGATTTTTAACAAAATTGTTCTTTTTTTTTCAATAAATTTGGTTTAAGTGATTATTTTTAAGCATATCTTACTTAAAAATCTGACGATCGACACTCAATATTGGTTTAAAAGCCTCGAGAAGAATTGTATTATTTAATTAATTTCGGGAAAATATAACTGCTTCAGTATTCAGAGACAGTACAGTTAGGATATTTTGAGGACCCTAGATGTTATGTCAGGATTTATCATCGGAGGCCACAATCTGAACAATGTAAAATACGCAGACGACACAGTGTTGATTGCAGACACGGAAAGGAAACCGCAGGACCTTCCTGCAGAAGATAGCTGAAGAGAGTGACATGAAGGGACTACAAATAAACTGCAAGAAAACCGAATGCATGGTCATCAGCAAAAAGCGCAACCCAAAGTGCCAAATACAGGTGGGGGATGTTAAAATCAAGCAGGCACAAAAATTTAAATATCTGGGAAGTGTTCTAACTGAAGACGGAAAGTGTGACACAGAGATCCGAAGGCGAATTGGCACGGCGAAGGATTCGTTCCAGAAGTTGAGTAAAGTATTAAGACACACGAAACTTTCACTAGAAACAAACAAGAGAATATTGGATTGCTATGTGATGTCGTTATTCAATATGGCAGTGAATGTTGGACAATATCAACAAAAATGAAGGGAAAACTTGAAGCAGCTGAAATGTGGTCCTACAAAAGGATGCTGCGGACATCGTGGACCGGGCATGTGAGCAATGACGAGGTCTTGGAAAGAATGGAAACAAAAAGGAAATTAATCTTGAGCATCAGGAAGAGACAACTGAAGTTCCTGGGACATGCAAAGAAGAAGGAGGGCTTAGAGAATCTGATACTAACAGGCCAGATAGAAGGAAAAAGAGACAGAGAAAAACAGCGGATGATATATTTGAAGGGCCTGAGCAGGTGGAAGAGAACGGGAGCTGCGAGACGTTACAGGAGAAAGCGTGCTAAGAGCCACCAGGGAAAGGGAGACGTGGAAGGCCATGATCGCCTACATCCTGAAAAGACAAGGCACATAGAAGAAGAAGAAGAAGAAGAAGAAGAAGAAGAAGAAGAAGAAGAATGAAAATCGTCTTGAAGATGCTTGTTAATACTTGCATGTGCCCAGACTACTCACTTGTATCCTATGAGTAAGATTATTTTCAAATATATCTTAATGATTTAGAATTGGTTTTGTCTGACTGGGTTTAAAGAGTAAGAAAAGATTTGAAAAAGTTTTGATTGGAATAAATGAAAACTTTAAATATTACTTACAATTCGCGACAACAGGATAGGTGGGATATCTATCCATCTACATTTCTGTTTGGCCATACTTATCTATCTATTTAAATTTTCGTTTGACCATATCTAATTATTAAAATATTACAATAATATTACTCTACTCTGTATTAAGCAATTTAAAACAATAAATCCTACGAACTGTCGATCATTACTCCATGTGTTTTCATACAGCTACTATATATATGTATGTGTTCTTATACTTACTATATATATATATATATATACTAGAACCTAATGAGCCAGGCGAACCTACCTAGGTTTCTCCTAAACGGATCGTCAGGAAAAGCTGGCTAAAAAGGCAAAGGAAAAAAGACATATAAACGGTAAATAAGACTGGTCTGAATACTCCCAACTGATATGACGCTAATGCTGCAGTCCTGACTTTCTTTTCCTTTTTCTTTTTTTTCGTTTTTTTGTTTTTCTTATTTTTTTTTATCTTTCTCTTCAGTTAAAGGAAATGGTTATTCCGGCAAGTTTTGTTGTACCAAATGGAAGGAATATTGTGTGGTCTGATGAAATGAGCTAATTTAGCTCATTGAAATTAATTATAATTTATAACCAATTTAAATGACGTGTTGAGTTTCCCTTTATAAATATCATATTGCTCTGGATAACATCCATTGAGCTCTCTATTCTAAATATAACACTTAATATTTTATATTAAATTGATCTTGTTGGATTATCCTCGCCGCTGGACATATATATATATATATATATATATAAACATACTATCGGCCATAATACTTAGGCTATCCCAGTTTTTAAAAAAATTATGTATTTCATACTATTTTTAGTATTCATTGCTAAGTGGATAATTCTAAATAAAAATAGAATGGTTCTTTTTTTCCTAGTATTTGCAAAATTTTACAAGGCAGCCAGGAAACCTGTGCTTCAGCCAGTCAATAAGAAGAGACTAGC